>JAJOOR010017552.1:0-20795 GCA_036250505.1 Solanum acaule
CATACTTAGTGCATTCTTGTACTAACACCATTCTTCTTCATCTTTTTACACCAAGTGTAGGTGGTGGTGGCTAAAGGGCCTTTCCTAGAAGTGATGAGTTTGGCTTACTATTCCCAAGTTCGGGTGTGTCCTTAAAGATTCAAGGACCTTTATGTTAAAGAGTTTCCTTAAGTTCAATGTACTAGATAGTAGTTCTTTTGTATTGTAAGGGATGTGTCCCTCTTGTGTTGTAGTCGTGTTTTAAGATGGCTACCTTGAGACGTAGTATTCCAATTTTGTATTAAAGATTTAATGAGGTTACCTTTTAAGTCTTGTGTTATATTATGAAAAAGTTTTAAATTTTCCGCTATTTTTCTATTATAAATGCTATGACGAATGCTAAGGGATTGTATAAGACCTCCGAGAGGTCGAATACGCCGGTAACGACTAGGGGGTGCTCTCGGGTCGTTACAATATGTTGGGACATTCCCCAAGCTAACTCTAGAAAAACTGAAACTAAAATGAAAGACTAAAATACTAAAACATGTCTATTGTCCTCGAAGTATGAGGACTCACCACTGACGTTGCTGAGTGTGGATCGAAAACCGATCTGCGCGTGATCTTAATGTTAAGGACATGAACCTATATCACGAAAAGATGTAGCGCAGAGTATGCGCTAATACTTGCAAGGTACTGATCATGCAGGATAGGATAAAAGTTAAACAAACATATAACTGAACAAAGCATAACTGAGAAATGACATAATCTGAACATAATGGAAGTATTGATATATATACTTAAAAGAACTAAACTGGATGCAATGACCAAGTGCATAACATGATGAGACTATACACTGAAATATAACTAAAATCCTGGTCAAATACACTAGAGTCTAACTATGGAAGCTACTAGTAACTAACCAAAACTACGTAGTATAGGGATCAAATGACGTAGTTTAAGTGCCTAACACATAGGGGAAAAGAACAAAACGACCCTGACTTAATTCTGATGAAGGCCACCCATGAAGGGACCTACGATCGTTGGGTTGACCTACAAACCATAGGTAGGGGTGGTCGATCAAGTTTGCCCGATATGGCTTCACTAAAACGAGCATAACTTTTTACTCGAAGATGGTATTTTAGCAAATCGGTGGCATTGGAAAGAGGATTCAACTATCTTTCATTTGATACGTTATGAGCCACCTAATTCATTTTGTACTAAAGGATATGACCGTTTGAAGTTTACCCAACAACAATTTCCTCCTAACTGGTTGGTGACCCTCACCTACGGTCAGACCTACAATCCGTAGGTCCAACCACGGACCGTCCTGGTCGACCTTGGGTGGAGTCAGAGACCATAAATATTTGGTGCCCAACGACAAACCCCTCTTACTGACCATGTGTCAGACCAAGGACTGTCGCTGGCTTCCGTGGTTCTTGCACCAGGTCTGGAAAGCTACATTTTTTTCTATTTTCTCAAATTCGAGGTTTTACAATATCTCCCCATTGGGAACATTCGTCCTTGAATGAAGTCTGAACAAGCTGAGTATGGAGGGAAGGAGCTGCAATCCCTACCACTAAGTACTACAAATTGATGACGAGTTCCAAGAACATGAAAAAATGTTGAAATGCAGGTACAACTGAAGGAACAAAGTACTAAGACTGAATTTACGAATGAGTAAACTGAGAGACTGGAGAGGAACTATTATCTAAAGTTGAAACAGAATCGGAAGGGAAAAGGTGAGGATACTTGGCCTTTATGGCAGCTTCTGCTTCCCAGGTAGCTCCGTCTACGGACTGACTCCTCTAAGTCTGTCAAATCTCATCACTCCTTCATAGGTGATACTTTCAGGAAAACCCAATCATCTATCTCAAACTCTTAGTCCCTTCTCTTTACATCTGCATAAGACTTCTGTCTTAAGTCTATTTCTGATGAGATGAACTTTTTCCGTAGCATCATGAACCGAATCTGGCCTAATGAAGGATACTTCACCTACTAATCCATTTAGGAACACCTAAGCTACAATCTCCCCGTTGAGACAAAACCTCTACTTTCTGCTTATGAACTGCACCTTCATACTGGAGTTATATAGGATCTCTATCCTATTTTTTCTTAACTTCCACTACCAATGAATATTCCGATCTATTATAGGCTATCACACCACCATCTGACTTGTCCGTAAGACTAACTCCTAAGCGAGCAATCTGATGAACATCTTTTGCTAATTTCTTCTTTTTTTTCCTTAAAATGTGCTACACTAGCCTTTAGAGATCATCTTTATGGTGTTAAGGTATGAGACAAATTGACCTACAAGCATGGAGTTACTACCCTTCCTTTATAAGACTGTCTCGTTGTAAACTACAACTGAACGATTCCACTTCTACAATCGACTGACGCATAACAGGAATGTAACCAATCTATGCCTAGAATGATATCAAAATTTACCATTTCTATACCTACAAGGTCTGCTGAGGTGACTTTCTGAGAGACTGTGACCAGGCAATTTTTGTATACCCGTCTAGCTATAATTGGTTCACCAACTAGAGTAGAGGCTAAGAAGGGTTCTAAAAGAGTTTCTAGGCTGACACCTTAGTTTAATGCTATATGGGGAGTTACAAAAGAAAAGAGTAGCCCCTGGATCTAACAACACATAAACATCTAAAAGAAAGACTTGTAATGTACCAGTGACCACATAAAGAGAATCTTCACGGTCCTAGTGATCCTGGAGAGCATAGAACCTGTTCTGGCGCTGATCACTACTTGTACTAGATGACACACCCTGCTGAGTTGGGCGACCTGCTGGTGCTGCTGTAGACTAAGCCCTATTATTATTACCTTCTTCACCCTATGACCAGACTCACCACACCCAAAACATCCTTCCTTGCCTGCAAGACACTCGCCTGGATGGTTCTTACCACACTTTGTACAAGTTGGGTGGGTCCTATTTCCTGAAGCACTCCCATGAGGCTTAGAGCCTGGTGCCCTACTATTCTAATCCTGTCGAAAATGTGAGTAATTTTCACCACTCGATTTCTGCTGAGAGTATTCGTAGTTCCCTGTTCTAGCTTTCTTGTTGACCTTAGCCATTTCCCTAAGCTTATCTCCCTCAACCTGCTGAACATGAGTCATGTGCCTATAGATATCCATATCCTCTAAGAACATAGCATTCCTGCACTCTGCCTTCACTAAGTCAAATACCCCAAACAGAAACTTACTCATTTGTACCCTTGGATTGTCAACCATGTGTGGAACAGACCTAGAGAGTTGGGTGAACTTCAGCTCGTACTCTTCGACTGGCATTGAACCTTGCCTCAAATTCATAAAATCCTAAGCTTTAGCCTCCCTAAACTTTCTGGGGAAGAACCTGTCAAGAAAAGCTCTGGTAAAACAATCTCAAGTCACAGGAGCTGCATCCGCACCCTTATTTTCTTTCCACCGAGTGAACCATATGTGAGCTACATCCTTTAGATGATAGGATGCCAACTCTACCCTATTATTACCAGTCACTTGCATCACTCTAAAGATTTTCTTAACCTCATCGATGAAGTTATGTGGGTCCTCACAAACCTGCGACCTTAAAAACTCAGGGGGATTCATCCTAACAAAATCTTGGACCCTAGCTGCCATTGATCAACCATTACTATTAGTAGGAACTGGAACCTGCTCTGATTAGTCATACTCAAAGCCAAAAGTTGAATCGCATTCTAAAATTCTTCATCCAAAACCTCATGGTCTAGGACTGGAGGAACTGCGTTAGCATTGCGTGCATTAGAATTTCTTGGGTAAGCTCTACGAGGAGGCATAATCTGAAATGCGTAGTGACAGATTAGAAATAAGAATTTGGATCATACCTAATGCACGATAAGAGTAGCAAAGATAGTGAAGTTTTCCTAAAACACTTTGTAGCCTCCCTCTTATTAGATGTGGCTCCACTCCCATGAAAGAGACTCTACTTAGTGCGACTTTCATACATCCTAGGACTCTTAAACCTAAAGCTCTGATACAAAGTTTGTAATGCCCTGAGGCTACCCCTAGGCGTAAAGACGAGACCTAGGATCACGAGTGGCCCCAAGCTAACCCTGAGCTGGCATATCATAAGCAAACTGAACGTATCTATGAAAAAATGAACTAATGCAGAAGCCAATTCAGTTTAAAACTAATAGTGGAGAATACCTAAAACTGGTCTGAATAAATAAAACATACTAAGAGATAAGTGATACTGAACAGTCACTCAAAAACTAATGCTGAATCTAATACTATGTCTGAATAAAGCCTCTAACTGACTAGAGATGTTGGGACATGGCCCCAGCTAACTCTAGCAAAACTGAAACTGAAATTAAAGACGAAAATATGAAAACATGTCTATTGTCCTCAAAGTATGAGGACTTACCACTAATGATGCTGAGTGTAGATTGGGAATCGATCTACGCATGATCTGAATGCTAAGGTCGTGAACCTACATCACGAAAAGACGTAGCGCAAAGTATACGTCAGTACTTGGAAGGTACTGAGCATGCATGATAGGATAAAAGCTAAACAAACATATAACTGAACGAAGCATAATTGAGAAATGACATAATCTGAACATGATGGAAGTACTGATATATATGTACTATAAAGAACTGACCTGGATGCAATGACAAAGTACATATCTTGCTGAGACTAAACACTTAAATATAACTGAAAACCTGGTCAAATGCACTAGAGTCTAACTGTGGGAGCTACTAGTAACCTACATAACCACCCCAAGAGCTAATCGTGGTGTCCGATGAATACACCCCATCTAAGGGCCCGATATACCTTGCCATGAGTTAAAGGCATGACTGTTGTGATCACTAAAACTAATGTCCAGAGAAGGGACTCTATCTATGGGGGCACGTATTTCTAGGACTATGAGGGTATGCTGAAACCCTACTCCACTCGGTGCTAAGCCTACTCCCAACTGAATAGGTATATGATATATTATGACTGAAATACTGAATAGCTCAAAATACTGACATGCAAATCTGAGAATGTAACAATTATATATTGATAATCTGACATTCGAAACTGGAACATGTATATCTGTTTAAGTAACCAAGCATGCGTATTTGATGAATTAAGAGAATCTACACAACTAGGGTTCTGAGTTTCATGAAAAAACTAAGCAACTATTCCACAAAAACATGATAATTTGATTACGAATATTATAACAGCTAAATAACAAATAATATCTAAGGTTTTACAAACCCTAGGTCAAAGCAAGATATAGGAATCAAGATTCTGACTGAATTCGAGGGACCTAGTGGATAAAAGGAATCCACTAGTGAAATCCCACAAACCTGGTGACAGATGAGTCTACAAATTGGACACATTTAGGGCTATATTTTGATAGAATTAGTGTCCTCAAATGCATATTTTGTCTCAATATTTGATGAAAACCCTTAAGTTTGAGGTATTTGGAGTTTGAGGGAAAGCATGGACACTATTTAGCAAAAAGGAACAAAGGCAGCTGAAAGAACGAAGATGTGAAGATCTGAAGGAAAGGATCAATTCGGCTTTTGTCGCCAAAGGTCTTATCCTCGCCTTTTGTTCCAGTGTGCTGAGCCCTGAAGGAAAGGATCAATTCGGCGGTGAAAAGGAGGAGTCGGTGTGTCGCCGACCAGTTCTACGAAGTAGTACTATGTCGCCTAATGATCCAATACACGATGATGCTGAAGGCCAATGCAAGATGGCTATGAACTATACCAAAGGGCAGATCGCCGAGTTGATTGGCGATTCCGACTAACTTCACCAACTGATCCTTCGCAACACAAATTTTTGAAAACTATAAATTCTCATTGAGAATTATTATTCTGGGATCAAATTTTTAGCTTTGAAGAGTAATTTTTCAGACTTTGCTTCTATTTTTGAAATCTAAGTTTGGAGAGGGTTTTGAAGAACATAAAGATTCAAAGGGTTTCAACTTCAAGAATTTGGACTTAGGTCTTGCGGATTCTTCACTCTTGACTTGTTTTGAGACTTAAATCTTCATACCCATTTGAATGTAAACTCATATTGGTATAAATTTGTATCTCTTATACATGTCTAGCTAAAACACCAATTCTTAGGGTGTGATTTTATGAATATGGGTTAAGTTAATTGTTGGGTCTTGCTTGCTGATAGTTTAATCATTGTTTAAATGTGATTTCGTTTAGTAGTTGTGTTGGAACTTAATGAAATTATACTCGCTAATATGATTTCACCTTTGTGTTTTCAGCTTGCTCTAGAGAGAGGTCGTAAAACTAAATCTACAAAATTGATGGCCAGGGGGATTGGGTCGACATGAGGTTCAGCTTGAGAGAGTGAACCCTAGTCCTTCTCCCATACACTCAGCTCGAGAGAGTGAGTGGGCTAAGGCGGAGGCTGTTCTTCATGTGGTAACTCGGTGTTCGAGAGAAATCGAGTTGATTCGGGGTAAGTTGCTCGAGAGAGAATTTATCCCCACTATGGTCTAGCCTAGTCACAAATATTCAAAAGCATGTACCGAATGATCTAGTTTAACCCGTATTCATATCACATCCCAAGGATCTCATCTCCTTGTTTAGTACTCTTTGCATTTTCGCTGGTTTTTGCTTACTTGTTACAAACCCCCATTGTTAATTGACACTTTTGTGTCACCCCTTAGATTTAGTACGTTTGTATTCGACAATGTTTTTAGCTATGACTAATTAGAACTAAATTTTATTTTTCTATTAATTTTGAAGCCCACTCCTTTAGGACTCAATCCCAACCCTTGGTTGGGTTACTTTACTATTGTACGATCGTAGACACTTGCATTGGAAGTTGTGTCTTGATTACGCAAACATCAAAATGGCGCCGCTGCCGGCGAGTGGTGTTACTTGAGAATTCTTAGTTTAGTAAAAAAAATTGTTCTTCTTAATTGTAGTTCACTTACTTAATTTTTAGTTTTTTTTTCTATTGTTTGTGTTGAAAACAGAAAGCATGAGTGTTAATAGAAGCAATAGCAGCCAGGTGGGACACCAAGACGATATCGAAAATCTCAACGATGTCCAAGAGCCCAACATTAATGACCCCATCTCATGGTAGGTATTGGGGCCATCCGTTTACCTCCAACCGAGGGAAATGCAGTGTTCCACATAACGAGCACTATGTTGCAACTCTTGCAACTAAAGGGACTTTTCAGTGGATTGGCTCATGAGGATCCTCACGAACATCTTCGAAACTTCGTGGATGTGTGTGAACCATTCTCTTTCAAAAACATCTCTCAGGAGTCAGTTCGGTTAAGGTTATTCGCTTTCTTGTTGATGGGAGAGGCGTGCAAGTGGCTGGCGGAGTTGCCTCGAGAATCCATCACTTCTTGGGAGGAATTGGTAACCGCATTAAATGTGCAATTTTTCCCTCCTTTGAAGATGATGACTCTTCGGGATAGTATCCAAAGCTTTAAGAGTTTGGAGGGTGAGCCAATCCATGAGACTTGGCTGCGATTTAAAATTTTGGTGCTACAATGCCTGACTTATGGTATGCCCGACAATGTCTAGCTATAGTACTTTTACAGAACTCTGGATTCGGTAAACAAAGGTGTCGCTGATCAACTTTCACCTAGAGGCCTAATGCAACAACCATATGCAGTAGCATCCCAACTCATAGATGGCATGGCGACCATCAATAGGGTATGGTACACTCATGAAGACCAAGTCTCCCCTCTCACATTCAAGCTATCAAAGGAGCAAATGGAAAAAGATAATGAGAGAGACCAAAACATGGTTAAGATCTTGACACATCTTGATATTTTATATTAAAATGTCATGGGGGCTGGTGCCCATAGTGTCAACGTTGTGGGGGTTGGGTGTGCAAATCCTGAGAAAGCGAAATTTGAAGCCTTGTATAATGAGGAAGTGAACTTACTAGCAAACCAAGGCAGTGATTATCTTTCAAACTACCCAAGGAAGGGTGGTAACTGATGTACCGTGAGTTTTCGGTACTATTGATACGTTTCTCTTAGGATTTGTGAATGTGTAGGGCATTTTTGTGTTAGTTTTATTTGTGTTTTTGCTGAAATTTCAGGAAATAAACACAGGTTCGAAAAGATGAAAATGTAGCTGATGAGAGTGCTAAAAAAGAGTCACATACGGAGACACCTACGGACCGTAGGATGAGTGACGCCCCGTAGATAAAGGTCGTGAGACGACCAGGCATGGCAAGATTGAAGCTCATGGAAATCTGACCAAGTGTGGAACCACGATGGGGACTGACGCACCGTTGAATGACTTACGGTCCGTCCTGCAGCTCAGTAGAAGTGACCAGAAGAGTGGTTCCAGTACTAGAGTTGAAATAATCTAAGTATAGAGCAATAGAGGTTACTGACGGTCCGTCGTCTCACTGACGCACCGTGCTGCTGGTTCGTGGAAGTTGACTGAGAGAGGTGGATTTGTGAAGATTACAGATCGGCTAAGTATGGAGCCACGGAAGAGACCTATGGACCGTCATTTGACTTACGGACAGTAGGTCAGCCTCGTGGAATAGAGACGCGTCCTACAATTTTATTTCCTTATTTTGTTTCCCTTTTATTTTAAGATTTGTTTTCTATAAATAGGTTATGTATACCTCATTTTTGGGGAGTTAGATATTATTATTTTTATTCTAGTTCTTCACTTGGGAGATTAACTTGCAACTTTAGCAATTATTAATTTCTTAAGATCGTTTTAAAGATTTTGGAGTTGCAATTCAAGTTGAATTTCTGGGTTTACTTTTCTTCTTACGTAAGTTCATAATTCTTTCATCTAAAACAATTAATTGTGTTCATATGATTATGGGTAACTAAACTCCACAACTAGGGTCGTGGGAACCATGAGCGATTAACAAAGTATAAATAGTAACTAAGCAATTCTTGAATAGTGTTGTTGCATGCATTGATAATTCTTTCATTTATAAGTCTTTTTAACGGTGGCCAACGTTAGAACTAGCCTTGTTGCTACTTGCCGAACCAAGGAGGTAATCAACAAGAAAAGAATTATCAACATAGATTTAGTGTGATACTATCTAATAGGCTAGTGTCGATTGGTGCAAAGTAATAACTAAGCCAAACATCAATGTGATGTCTAGTATGAGGTAAAGGTAAGGATTAGTAAATTATACACACGTAGCCGGACCAAGGTGCGAGGTGAAATTCTCTAGATGTCGGACCATGGATTTAGAGATACCTAACTTATCACTTTGCATGTAGTACATTAGGAAAGGATTGCTATTATTAGGATTACTGCGTTATGAGCTTGTGGGGAACACGTATACCCTAGTTAATTCTCTCATCTTGATAACAACTGAAATAGACTTTTGTTTATTGATTACTTACTGAATTCTTACAATTTGTTTTACAAAACCCCCCTTTTAATTACTTGTTTCTGGAAGTAATTTGACTAATCAAATATAATTGTTGGTTAAAGTAAAGTCTAAACCATTTTCCTCGTGGGATCGGCCCCAACCTACAAGTTGGGTTCTTTACTTGATAACGATCGCTTATGCTTCTTTAAGGAGGTGTAATTTGAGCGTATCAAATTTTGGCGCCACTACCGGGGAATTTTGGCTTTTAGATTTGTTTAACTACATTATTGAACGTTAGTCAAATATTTCCTAATTTTACTTTTTCTTTTTCTTTATTGTCTCTCTTAGGTTCTGACTCTAGTGTATGCCAAGTACACAAAGCCAGGGTGAACCACTTACTCTATACGATCCAGAGTTGAACCGAACTTTGTGAAGAATGAACAATCCATGAGGTCAAGTTAATCCTATCGAAGGCAATCTAGGTGATGAAGTTGAGTTGCAACCTCCGAGGGTAGTTGGTGGAGACAACCAGGTTCCTGCTGAAAATCTGTTGGGAGATGCATTGAGGGCGCAGGATCCACCAGGCCCACGACTGCATGACAAATACAGGGGCAACGTCAATATTACCGACTCAGATGGACCTCTTGTCCTACCCCCTTTACCTCCGGGGCACACATTTGTAGTAACCAATAGCTTGATGTAGATGCTTACAACGAGGGGCTTGTTCTTTAGGTCGCCATCGGAGGACCCACATGCTTACATAGCCAAGTTAAAGGTAGTTTGCAAAAGCTTTGTAGGTCGACCAGACATGGATATGGATGTCATCGGGTTGCGAGTGTTCCCTCTATCACTGACAGGCGATGCTGCTGTATGGTTCACTGAGCTTCCTTATAATTCAATCTACACATGGGATCAACTGAGGGATGTGTTCTTAGCAAGATATTATCCAGTGTCCAAGAAGCTCAATCACAAAGATTAGGTCAACAATTTTGTGGCATTACCTGGAGAGTCTGTGAATAGCTCTTGAGACAAATTCACTGCGTTTGTAAGGTGTTCTGAATCACCGTATTGATGATGAGTTGCTAAAGGAATATTTCTATCAAGGTCCGAATGACAATAATAAAGTAGTGCTAGATATTATTGCTGGAGGTTCATATGGTGAGTGCACATATGCATAGATTGCAGAAAAATTAGAGATGATCTCTCGCAACAATAAAGAATGGAGCACTAGAAGGTCGGATACTGGGAAAAACACATTTGTTGTTCATGCTACAAACAACTAGTCTGCGGATGAGATTCATGAGAAGATGGCTCAGATGAGGACCGAGTTGGGGTTAGTATTGAAGCATGTGAGCGGAGGTGCAGAGAAGGTAAATGTTGTGAATTACTTGACTAGAATGCCACCACCAGTTGAAAAGTGTTACTATGAAAAGGATGCTTATGCGGTGAATGATCAGACGGGGGGTTTTCGACCAAATTCCCAAGGATCCAACACGGAAAATTGGTGCCAAGGTCAAGGAAACCAAGGTCGGAATTATGGCAATTACAACCGAGAGGGTCAATATGTCGGGGATGGGAACTTTAATCGCGACAACAACTACAACCGGAACAACTATGGCCACATAAACGATCGGGTTGGACCTTATGTTCCCACTCAAAATTGGGAATCTGGTACTAGGGAAGCTAGAGGCAATACAACGCGTATTGAAGATATGATGCATAAGATAATGAGAAGGTTTGATGCAACTGATGAGAATGTTAAGGAGATGAGAAACCACTTGTCTGGTATTGGTCAAAAGGTTGATGCCCATGCAGTGTCAATAAAGCATCTAGAGTAGCAGATGACTCAATTGTCTACTACAGTTAACCCACGTCAACCTGGCACTCTTCCTAGCAACACCATGCAGAATCTAAAGAGTGATGGTCATTGTATGGCAATTACTACTCAAGGGGGTAAGCAAACCATAGATCAACCTATGTCGTATGTGGTGGATGTTGAGATTAGAAAATAAGATGATGTGGTAGAGGTTAGAGAAGAGTCTGAGAATGCAATGGACAAAGAAGCGGAGATATCTCAGAAAGTGGTCCCCATACCTAGACCTCCACCACCTTTTCTACAGAGGTTAGTGAAGAAGACTGAAGATGGTAAATATCGCAGGTTTATTACTATGTTGAAGCAACTTTCCATCAATGTTCCTCTGATAGAAGCTTTGGAGCAAATGCCTGGGTATGCTAAGTTTATGAAAGATATAGTGACAAAGAAATGGTCTGTGAGTTTTAAAGATGATGATAGATTGCAGCATTGTAGCACTATTACTACAAGTTCTCTTGTGCAGAAGAAGGAAGACCCTGGTGCTTTCACGATCCCATGTACTATAGGGTTGTTACACTTTGCTAAGGCATTGTATGATCTTAGTGCTAGCATCAACCTCATGCCATTGTCTATTTATAAGAAGTTGGGTCTAGGGGATCCTAAGCCTACTACGATGCAGTTACTTATGGCCGATCTAACCGTGAAAAGGCCCATTGGTGTACTCCATTATGTGTTAGTAAAAGTGGAGTCATTCATCTTTCCGGCGGATTTTGTGATTCTTGACTGTGAGGTTGATTTTGATGTTCCCATCATCCTTGGGAGACCATTCCTTGCCATAGGTCGTGCATTGGTTGATATGGAAAAGGGACAGATGAAGTTCAGATTGAACAATGAAGAAACAACTTTCAATATTTGTAGGTCCATGAAGCAGAGTGGTGAGCTCCAAACGGTATCTGCTATAACTTACAGAGTTGAGAGTGGATCAGAAGTGCAAATTGAAGAGAGCCTCAGTGTTGAGGCACTAGCAATAGTTATGATGAATTTCAATAGTGATGGTATTGAAGAGTACAATGAGTTGGTAGCTGCACTCGATAGGTGTGAATATCGATCAAAACAAAAGAAGTATGAGTTAGACCTGAAGAATCGTGAGTCCCTACCAGCGAGACCATCTATTGTGGAGGCACCAAAATTGGAGCATAAAGCTCTACCACCACATTTGAGGTGTGTATTCTTTGGCAGAGATAACACTTTGCCGGTCATCATTGCGGCATATCTAAATGCGAGACAAGTAGAGTGTTTGGTGACTATGTTAAAGAGGTTCAAACGAGCTATTGGGTGGACTATTACGAATATTATTGGGATTCCTCTCGATATTTGTTCCCACAAAATCCAACTCATGCCAGATCACAATCCTAGTATTGAGCACCAAAGAAGATTAAATCCACATATGCAAGAGGTAGTCAAAAAGGAGATTATCAAGTGGTTGGGTGCTGGAGTTATGTATCCCATTGCAGATAGTAGTTGGGTATTCCCTGTTCAATGTGTGCCCAAGAAAGGTGGGATTACTGTGGTTCCTAATGAGAGAAACGAGCTTGTTCCGATGTGGCCCGTGACTGGATGGAGAGTCTGCATGGACTACCGTAAGCTATATACTTGGACAAAAAAAGACCATTTCCCTATGCCATTCCTGGATCAAATGTTGGATAGACTTGCTGGTAAGGGTTGGTATTGTTTTCTTGATGGTTATTCAGGCTACAATCAGATTTCTATAGCTCCGGAGGACCAAGAGAAGACCACTTTTAGTTGCCCTTATGGGACTTTCTCCTTCAAACGGATGCCCTTTGGGTTGAGCAATGCTCCAGCGACCTTCCAGCGTTGTATGATGTCGATATTCTCTGATATGGTGGAGGACACTATTGAGGTATTTATGGATGATTTCTCTGTGGTAGGTGACTCTTTTGATCGATGTCTGAATCATTTCGCTGAGGTACTGAAAAGGTGTGAAGATTGCAATCTGGTGCTGAATTGGGAGAAGTGCCACTTTATGGTGAAAGAAGGGATAGTTCTAGGTCATC
This sequence comes from Solanum acaule, assembly GCA_036250505.1. Taxonomy (NCBI): domain Eukaryota; kingdom Viridiplantae; phylum Streptophyta; class Magnoliopsida; order Solanales; family Solanaceae; genus Solanum; species Solanum acaule. The sequence continues at coordinate 13,168 of JAJOOR010017552.1, forward strand.
GAATTTCTGAAAAGAGCGTTGAGGTAGATAAAGAGAAAGTTGAAGTAATAGAAAAACTCCCCCCACCTATCTGTGTAAAAGGTGTGAGGAGCTTTCTTAGGCATGCAGGATTTTATAGGAGATTCATCAAAGATTTCTTAAAAATTGCACATCCTTTGTGCAAACTGCTTGAGAAGGAGTGTAAGTACTATTTTGATGATGCTTGTCTTAGAGCATTTGGAGAGTTGAAGGAGAAGTTAGTTACTGCCCCTATTATTATTTCACCGGATTGGGGAAAAGAGTTTGAGGTAATGTGTGATGCAAGTGGCGTGGCGCTTGGTGTGGTATTGGGACAAAGGCGAGAGAAAATTCTTCACCCTATTTACTATGCTAGCAAGGCTCTAAATGTTGCCCAGAAGAATTATACTGTGACTGAACAAGAGCTTCTTGCGGTGGTTTCCGCATTTGAGAAATTTCAATCCTACTTGCTTGGTACCAAGGTCATAGTGCATACTGACCACTCTGCATTAAGATATTTGATGGCAAAGAAGGATGCAAAGCCGACGTTGATTAGATAGGTATTATTGCTGCAAGAGTTTGATTTTGTGGTAAAAGATAGAAAGGGGACCGAAAATCAAGTTGCCGATCACTTGTCTAGATTAGAGGAAGAGGCTATGCTAAAGCTTGGTGATAGGACTGAAATTAATGATGCTTTTCCAGATGAACAGGTATTGGCTGCTTCTCATGATCTGATTCCTTGGTTCGTAGACTTCGCTTATTATTTGGCAAGCGATATTGTGCCCCCGAATTTGTCTTTTCACCAAAGGAAAAAGTTTATGCATGATGTGAAGAAATTCTTTTGGGATGAGCCTTACTTGTATCGTAGTTGTGCTGATGGGATTATTCGTCACTGCATGCCCGAAATTGAGACGTTGAGTGTACTTGAAGCATGTCATTCATCGCCTGTTGGTGGGCATCATAGTGGTATTCGAACTGCATATAAGATTTTGCAGTGTGGTTACTACTAGCCTACTATCCACCAAGATGCTCATGATTTCGCCAAGTCTTGTGATCGTTGCCAAAGAGAAGGAGGGATTTCAAAGAGGCAAGAGCTTCCTATGAATCCTATATTGGTGATAAAGTTGTTTGATGTATGGGGCATTGATTTTGTGGGTCCATTTGTCAGTTCACATGGGATGAAGTATATTCTTGTTGCAGTTGATTATGTCTCGAAGTGGGTGGAAGCAGTTGCACTTCGCAACAATGAAGGTAAAAGTGTCACCACATTCTTGAAAAAGAATATCTTCTCCAGGTTTGGTACACCGAGGGCGATTATCAGCAATGGAGGTTCCTATTTTTGTAATAAGTTGTTCAAGGCGCTACTTGAGAAATATGGTGTCCCCTACAATGTAGTCACTCCTTACCATTCGCAAACTAGTGGGCAAGTTGAAGTGTCCAACAGAGAGATCAAACAGATTTTGGCAAAGACTGTTAATGCTAATAGAACGGATTGGTCAAGGAAGCTTGATGATGCTCTGTGGGCCTATCGCACTGCATACAAGACTCCCATAGGTATGTCTCCTTAATATATATGGGAAATCTTGCCATTTACCGGTAGAGCTAGAGCATAAGGCTTTGTGGGCGATGAAGAAGCTAAATTTGGATTGGGGCGCCGCATCTAATCAAATAATTACTGACTTGAATATACTTGATGAGTTTTGCCTAAAAGCTTATGAAAGTTCAGCCTTGAACAAAGAGAAGATGAAGAAGTATCATGATCAAAGAATTGAAAAGCGAGAATTTGTTGTGGGTGATCTTGTGCTTTTATTAAACTCTAGGTTGCACTTGTTTCCGGGCAAACTCAAATCCAAATGGACGGGGCCATTTTTGCTCACAAAAGTGCTTCCTCATGGAGAGGTTGAGCTTGAGAACAGTGACGGAACAAGGTTTATGGTTAACGGTCAAAGGATAAAGATCTATCTGGGAAACGTAGAAAGTGTGCAAGAAGTTGTGGAGGCCTATCATCTTGATGAAGTCTGAGTAATCAAGAGGTCTACGTCGTGCCGCAACGTGTAATCAAGCGCTGCTTGGGAGGCAACCAAGATGTACAATCTAGCCAACGATAGGATTTTTCTTTCCACCTAGCAGTTTCTGTGTTTAGTTGATTCTCTGTATTAATTTATATAGGTGTTTTAGATTATTATTTTTTTAGTGTTGGCTAGAATTAACATAGGGTCCATGTCTAAAAAGTGTCCAGAAATTCTAAAAAGAATAGCCTAATTGTTGCAACATGTGCAGGTACGCTATGAAAAATCTACAGAAAATGGTCTGGCACAGCGGTCTATGGACCCCATCGACGGTCCGTCGTTCACTCCACGGATCGGGAATGGCGTCCGTAGACCCCAGGTAAGTCCCTAAATTTTTCCAAGTGTTGAGGTGATCTACGGTCTAGACCTACGAACCGTAAGCAGGGTCTCGTAGGTCAAAACCCTAGTTTGCCCGACCCGACCCGGACTTCCCCTATTTAAAAACCCCAAAGTTTTAAACATTTCCCACTCCTTCCAAAACTCTCATCCGAACCCCCACACCCTAAAAACCACAAAATTCCCTCCCTCACACCACCATCCATCAGATCTCCCTAAGGAATTCACCCCCAAAATCCACACACTCACACCCTTCCCATCTTTCCCGCAAATTCCCATCTTCAAGAGAGTCCGGTGTCCGGGTACGGTATGACGTTGGGTCAAATTTAGTCGGAGTGTAAGTCTCGACACACAATCACATCACTCATCGTTTCTCTTGTAAGGTAACTGACTGTTCCCTCACTTTGAATTACGATTCATTGCTTGAATTGGGTAAGTCGGGAGTAGGTCTTGACTTTGGGTAGCTAATCATCCTTAAATGCATGTTAAATATGACATTTAGATGCCCTTGGGACGATGGTCAGTGATTGTAGGTAATTCTAACTTAAAACTAGTAGAACTAAAAGTCTAAATGTCAGTTTCGACTTAGGGTTCCATCACTTGTATAATGGCGTGCTTAACTGAATTATTGGACCCCCGAGAATGACGAACTAGCATGTGGAGTGTTGAAATGCATGATTAGACTTGCTTAGTGTTGTTGTTGATCCTCTTGTATGGCTACATGATAATCACTAATGCATACTATTGGCCCAGACCCACCCACGAGACCCCGTCCACAGACCGTCGTTTAGTCGACGGACCATTGATCAGCTCTGTGGTAGGGGCATTTGGGAAATTTCCCAAGTTTGACACGACGGAGGTGGACTACGGTCCGTGGAATGACCCACGGACCATTCTGTATCTCCTTCGTTCCCATATGTGACTATGCCCTGGCTACTTCTAACTTAAGGAGCAGGTCAACGGTCCGTAGGTTGACCTATGGACCGTTGGTTCCCTCCGTCGGTTACCACGGTAGGTTATTGAATTTTGATTTATTTATTTTATTTTATTTTTTTATTCTGTGTTGGGTACTAACATCTCCTCCGCATGTACCGTGATACCAAATAAGAAAGTCGTCATCAACAGGGGCCGATCTAAATCTGTGGCGCTGACCGATGCCGATAGGAAACGAGACTGAATTACCCACACCTGCTCGGGCCACTCAAAACCAGTCCAAGAAGGTGCTCCCCGACTAGTCACTGCCTCCCAGTCTAAAGAGGAGGATACACTGATCGGGTCACCGACTAGGTCTGGGTCCGGTTCTATGTCTAACTCTACTGCTGGGTCTGGGTCCGGGTCTAACACCGGTTCAAGTGCACATGAAGCGGCTGCCTCATCTGATGAGGCATCTAGCTCTGACGGGATTTACATCCCTCAAAATGACCAACCTGATCCTGTAGATGGAGAGCCGAACAAGTGGTGAGTCGAGGGGCAGTGGAAGATATACCGTGATGCCAAGATGAAGAATACCAAGGAAAAGATGGCCCGTACAATTACGAAGGAGTGCAGAGTTATCACCGGGAGCCTCCACACTATGCAAGATATCCACCAGCTTTTCCAAAGGCACAAGTGTGAATGGATGGCTCATGATCCGAGTACTTATAGCGAGGAGATTGTGCGGAAGTTTTACACTTCCTATGCTGCTACTCTCCAAGGGTGAATTCACAAAAATGCCAAGCCCGCAGCACAAGACCCCCTCACATACACCATGGTCCGAGGTGTCTCGGTGAACTTATCCCACACCACCATCAGTCGGTTTCTTTATGGCCCTAACCCTCACCACACATGGGCGGACTCCACCACTGAATTTAATTATCGGTGGGAAATTGTGCGGACTGGAACCATCAGCCAAAATGAGGATAAAAGGGAGGCAGTTATATCATGGCTAGCTCGGCATCTTTCTTTGGATAGTGAGAGAGCGGAATGGGTTGTTGCGCCCCGATTGGGTATTCGGAAGGCCACCCTTACTTTGGCAGCCAAGTTCTTTCGGCTATTGGTCCGAAATAGATTGTCACCAACAATGCCCGATAATATAGTCACATGGGATAGAGCGGTTATGGTGGCTGCACTGGTTGCCGATTTGGATATAAATTTCCCCCATCTGCTATTGGGAGAATTGCATGAGAGGGCTTTGAAGACCACCACCTTTTACCCGTTCCCCTGTATGATCTTTCAGCTTTGCAGGGATGCAGGAGTGCCTATTTGGCACTGTGATAAATTAGTTCATGCGACTGGGACCATTAACATTATGTTGATTACGGATAACGTGAATATGACAGCACCATGCAGAGGGCCTCGAGTCGATGTACCTATAGGCGAGGATCTGATACACATTGTGGGACAGATGCAGGGAGATGGGCCCCCACTACAAATCCGACTGATGAGCACCCAGCTTTCTCTTCTCAAACGGCCAGCCAGGCCCTGAGCTCATCTCGAGCCACCCCACTCTCCGGCACGACTACGATACCATTGGCTCGAGTTCAGAAGTTGGAGGATCAGATGGCTACCCTACTATATCACCTGAAGCCATTAATGCGAAAATTGTTTGTCGAGTCTGAGGAGCGAGCGGAAAAAAGGATGGCGGCGATGATGGACCAAAAGGTCCAAGTTGTTCACGCACGCTTAGATGCCTTCGAGGTGAGAGTGTTCGAGAGGTATGCCCCCACCGCTGATGTGACTACCCTCCAAACAGATATAGCTGACCTCCGGACTGATGTGGATGCCATTTTTGTTGCACTCATTGTTGAGCCTCTGGTTGCACCCTCTACACTTGGCCATGATACAGTTCTGGGTGCACTGTTTAGCAGATATAAGGTGGAGGAGCAGTCAGCACGTGCCCGTGTGAAGAGACACCGATCTAGTCGACACCCTGAGCGAATGGAGGCAGAAAAGGCCAGTAGGAAACAGCGCAAGTTAGACAGACTGGCCATAAGAGTTTCCATCGTAGATGAGAGGGTACCGAAGCAAAGAGTCCATGAGATGATGGCGGGAGCGTCAAGTTCTATGCCCGTGTCTGAGGTTCTGCTTACTGGGGCGATTGATCTGAGCACCAACGATGGTGCAATTAGAGTGATAGATAGAACTACTAATTGTGTTGTCCTTGTTGATATGGGCACTACTGAGGGTGACCCAAGTGTTGATTTAGCGGGCTTCGAGAAACCGGACCCACCCGTTTGTTGATGGTTCGTCGGCGCTATGCGCCACAAGTTTGCTTCACCCAAATCCTTTTCTTTTTACTATTTTTTGTGTGCATTGGGGACAAGTGCACCTTTTATTTTGGGTGGGGTAAATGGATTGTGAGTGATAGGGTAAAGTCTAAGTAACCCAACTCATAATCCTCTCTTGGGGTTTTCTTGCCTGTGTTCTTTTCCCCTAAGAAACTGTTTAATTTTTGTTGAACCGGCATGTGTTAGGATCGTATGTGTAGAAGCATGAATAAGAATGAAGCATGATTGCTTATGATTTTGTGATACCCGTCCAAATTTTGTGATGTGTGCTAGACTTGGTAGGCTAAGATAAGTTGAATGTGTTGCCTCTGAGTCTGACATGATAATGAATCAACTTGATGGCATGACTTGAGCTAAAGCTTGAACTGGGTAATCTGATCATCTGATAATGAAACTATGTCCCAAGATTGTATGAGAATAGTTGATTGTTAAAACAGTTTTTGTGCAAAACTAGAACTTGCCCGATTAGTCCTGCTAAGACAATTCACTCTAGAGGCTAGGAAGTGATCATAGGCTCTTGTTCTGATAAGTCCACAAATTGCCTAAAAGAAGGATCCAACCAAATAAAATAAATGCTCCCTTTATCCAAATGCTTTGAGCCTAAAATTAGACCATTTCTTTCTAAACCCCGAACTCACCCTCCCATTAATCGACTATGTTGGCCCGGTCCCTCCTTGGACATGTGCACCTTGAATTAGGCCAAAAGCCTAAGTTGAGGGTGGCTAATGTAAAAAAAGTAACTTCAATCTTGGCCCTGACCCGACATCGGGTATTGTGCACCTCAACCAATGGAAAATCCATAAGTTGAGGGTGGCTATGAAAGAGGAAACCGGAAGAAAAATGGGTATGAAAAGAGTTTGATGTTGAAAAAGAGAGGAAAGGATGTGACTTGTTGAAAAAAAAAACAAAAAATAAAGAGTTACAAAGTCTAAAGTCACATCCATGGTTGAAGAAAATCAAGGGAAAGAAGGTAAAACGATAGGATGACAAAAATAGGGCAAAAAGAGGTTGAAAGCCTAGTGTAATGTCAAGGAGGGTAGAAAGTCACTAAGAGGTACCCAAATGTACCACACTTGACTCTGAGCCTACGTTACAACCCAAGAAAGTCCTATAGTGATCCTAGAGTCTAAGCAGTGAAAATAAGGGCAAGCCTATGGTACTGAGCACTAACTGTACATGAAGTGATTTCTGAGTGTGAGTGTTGAATGAATCCTTGTACTAAAATTGATATTCATTTTGTGTGAGGGATTTCGTTTGAAGTAAGGGCATTAGTTACATTGTCGGAAAATTGGTACCTTGGTGATAGTAAAATAGTGTATGTTGTGTGTTGGTTGGTCGATCTTTGTCATGTTTTGATCCCACGAGTTAGCTTGTTGAGTTTAAGAGAACAAAGTCGCACTCAAAGTAAAAGTCGGGATGAAGAGCCATGTGATTGCTTGGGATGAAATTTTGTGCTTCTGTACAAGTGTCGTTTAGAGTCATAATGTGTTGCTTGAGGACAAAAACCAATTTTAAGTTGAGGGTGTTGATGTACCATGAGTTTTCGGTACTATTGATACGTTTCTCTTAGGATTTGTGAATGTCTAGGGTTGTGGGAACCATGAGCGATTAACAAAGTATGAATAGTAACTAAGCAATTGTTGAATAGTGTTGTTGCATGCATTGATAATTCTTTCGTTTATAAGTCTTTTTAATGGTGGTAAACGTTAGAATTCGCCTTGTTGCTACTTGCTAGACCAAGGAGGTAATCAACAAGAAAAGAATTATCAACATAGATTTAGTGTGATACTATCTAATAGACTAGTGTCGAATGGTGCGAAGTAATAACTAAGCCAAACATCGATGTGATGTCTAATATGAGGTAAAGGTAAGGGTTAGTAAATTATACACACGTAGCTGGACCAAGGTGCGGGGTGAAATTCTCTAGATGCCAGACCAAGGATTTAGAGATACCTAACTT
>JAJOOR010017553.1:0-23342 GCA_036250505.1 Solanum acaule
CCCCCCCCCCCCCCCCCCCCCCCCCCCCCCCCCCCCCCCCCCCCCCCCCCCCCCCCCCCCCCCCCCCCCCCCCCCCCCCCCCCCCCCCCAAGAGACATAAAATAAAAATTAAATTCAATAAAATTTCCCCTCGTATGAAAACAAACAATTATACTTTATTTCTATCACTATCATATTGATTACACTCATAAGTAGGAAAAAGCAAAAATAAAAAAATAAGAACCAAATAAACAATACTTTAAAATTAAAAGTTAGACATTCAAAAATATACAAAAAGTAGTATAAATTATAAATTGTCGTGTCAATATGAACTATTTTGCTAATATAAGTAGCCTATCTTACATATTTAATTCAAGAAGCAAAATTATATACTCATAAAAACTGAATTTTCTCTTCAAAAAAATTCCCTTTTTACTCTCTTATTCCTTTCATGTAAATGAAGTTTGGATTAATTATGGATAAATATGCAGTGGTCCCAACCTTTTTATTTGTTTTGTACTTTTTACTCTCTTTTTCCTTAATCTTTCTTACAGATTATTATTAATATTTGAAATTTTTTATTTTTCCATTAGAAAAAAACTAGTATAAATTATGATTTCTAATACCCCTTTTATCCAAATTTATGTAATAATTTTTATTTTTTGGAAGATAATTTAACTAATTTTTAAAGTTGAATTAAATTTGATCAATTTAATATTTTAAAATTAAAATTTATCTAAAAAAAACTATATGATAAGTATTAGTAACTGTAATTTTTCTTACGTTAATATATGATGAAAAATATATAGTAAAATATTTGTATATAACTCACATAGTTTGAATTTTAAGAAGTGAAAAGTGTCACATAAACATAAATTAGGGCAAAGAGAATACTAATTTTTTAATATGTTACTTTTAATGGTCTATTAGTACTATTAATAACTATGGGAGACGGACTAATACGTAAACATCAAAACATAAAAATAGATAATATACAGAGTAAAACTGACAACTAAGACTCATAGAAATAGAAAAAATCTCTTATTTAGATAAATTTACTAGTTTTGCATAAAAGATTGGTAATATTTGAATAATATGTCACTACATAACTAGATAAAATTAATTGAGAGCAATAACTATAAAAAATAAATAATAATGGATATCTGAAATATAACTAATTTAAGATATTTATCACATTATGTAAGACCATTAAGATATCACTTTTTAGGAAAAAGAAGAGATAAAATAAAAATTAAATTCAATAAAATTTCCCCTCGTATGATAACAAACAATTATACTTATTGCCATCACTATACACCCATAAGTAGGAAAAAGCAAAATAAAAAAAATAAGAACCAAATAAGTAATTTAATACTTTAAAATTAAAAGTTAAAACATTCAAAAATATACAAAAAGTATAAATTATAAATTGTCGTGTCAATATGAGCTATTGCTAAGTAGCCTATGTTACATATTTAATTCAAGAAGCAAAATTATTTACTGATAAAAAACTGAATTTTCTCTTCAAAAAAAATTCCTTTAATGTAAATGAAGTTTGGATTAATTATGGATAAATATGCAGTGGTCCCAACCTTTTTATTTGTTTTGTACTACTTTTTACTCTCTTATTCCTTAATCTTTCTTACAGATTACTATTATTATTTGAAATTTTTTATTTTTCCATAAAAAAAAAAACTAGTATAAATTATGATTTCTAATATTCCTTTTATCCGAATTTATGTAACAATTTTTGTTATTCGAAAGATAATTTGATTAATTTTTTAAAGTTGAATTAATATTTTAAAATTAAAATTTATCTACAAGAAAACTATATGATAAATATTAGCAACTGTAATTTTTCTTATGTCAATATGATGAAAAATATATATTACAATATTTGTATATAGCTCACATAATTTGAATTTTAAGAAGCGAAAAGTGTCACGTAAACATAAATTAGGACAAAAAAATACTAATTTTTGAATATGTTACTTTTAATGGTCTATTAGTACTATTAACTATGGGAGACAAGAGTAATTGAAGGATACCAGCTGAGGTAGTCAGCACAGTGTACCCAAACAGCAAGTTGAAGTCAATACGTAAATATCAAAACATAAAAATAGATAATATGCAGAGTAAAACTGAAAACTAAAGACTCATAGAAACAGAAAAAATTTCTTATTTAGATAAATTTACTGGTTTTGCATAGGAGATTGGTAATATTTGAATAATACGTCAGTTACATAACTAGATAAAATTAATTGAGAGCAATAACTATAAAAAATAAATAATAGTGGATAGCTGAAATATAACTAATTTTAGATATTTATCACATTATGTAAGACCATTAAAGTATAGCTTTGTAGGGGAAAAAAGAGACATAAAATAAAAATTAAATTCAATAAAATTTCCCCTCGTATGAAAATAAACAATTATACTTTATTTCTATCACTATCATATTGATTACACTCATAAGTAGGAAAAAGCAAAAATAAAAAAATAAGAACCAAATAAACAATACTTTAAAATTAAAAGTTAGACATTTAAAAATATACAAAAAGTAGTATAAATTATAAATTATCGTGTCAATATGAACTATTTTGCTAATATAAGTAGCCTATCTTACATATTTAATTCAAGAAGCAAAATTATTTACTCATAAAAAACTGAATTTTCTCTTCAAAAAAATTCCCTTTTTACTCTCTTATTCCTTTCATGTAAATGAAGTTTGGATTAATTATGGATAAATATGCAGTGGTCCCAACCTTTTTATTTGTTTTGTACTTTTTACTCTCTTTTTCCTTAATCTTTCTTACAGACTATTATTATTATTTTGAAATTTTTTATTTTTCCATTAGAAAAAAACTAGTATAAATTATGATTTCTAATACCCCTTTTATCCAAATTTATGTAATAATTTTTATTTTTTGGAAGATAATTTAACTAATTTTTAAAGTTGAATTAAATTTGATCAATTCAATATTTTAAAATTAAAATTTATCTAAAAAAAACTATATGATAAGTATTAGCAACTGTAATTTTTCTTATGTCAATATATGATGAAAAATATATATTAAAATATTTATATATAACTCACATAGTTTGAATTTTAAGAAGTGAAAAGTGTCACGTAAACATAAATTAGGGCAAAGAGAATACTAATTTTTGATTATGTTACTTTTAATGGTCTATTAGTACTATTAATAACTATGGGAGACGGACTAATACGTAAACATCAAAACATAAAAATAGATAATATACAGAGTAAAACTGACAACTAAGACTCATAGAAACAGAAAAATTATCTTATTTAGATTTACTAGTTTTGCATAGAAGATTGATAATATTTGAATAATACGTCAGCTACATAACTAGATAAAATTAATTGAGAGCAATAACTACACAAAATATATAATAGTGGATAAATGAAATATAACTAATTTTAGATATTTATCACATTATGTAAGACCATTAAAGTATAACTCTTAGGGAAAAGAAAGAGACATAAAATAAAAGTTAAATTGAATAAAATTTCCCCTCGTATGAAAACAAACAATTATACTTTATTGTTATCCATCACTATCATATTGGTTACACCTATAAGTAGGAAAAAGCAAAAATTAAAAAATAAGAACCAAATAAGTAATACTTTAAAATTAAAAGTCAGACATTTAAAAACTATAAAAAAAAATAGTACAAATTATAAATTGTCATGAAATACGAACTATTGCTAATATAAGTAGCCTATGTTACATATTTAATTCAAGAAGCAAAATTAATTCCCAGATTTGGTGGGCCTCTTGGCCCATTTTCGCCTGGACCTGTTGTGCAAAAGATGGGCTTTGGCCCGTTTCCGCCCCTGAAAATCTGCATATACAATGAGTGTATACTCATGTATATATACTATATTTTAGCCCGTTTTCTGTATATCGGACTGTACACAGACTGTATGCAGCCAGCCTAATTCAGCTTCCAAGCACTTGTTTTAATTTTTTTGACCTGTATATCAGTGTATACAGTCCATTTTCGGACTTCCCGAAACTTGTGATCAATTTCCAGACCTCCCTAGGCCTATTCCGATGACCTGGCTGACTCAATGATAAAGAAGATTTGAGCCTCAACTCGAGAATGCTAGAGAGAAGTCCACCATGGACTCGGAAGGGGTTCATACGAAAAAGAAAGGAGCTATGTGAAATAAGTAAGCAATTAGGACATAACTTAATTAGAATGAAAGTAACATAAATATTTTTGAGCTAAAAAAGTCAACCAAGTCACTATTAGACCAAATTGAGACCCAAATGTCATAAATTTCAATACAAGATAGGAGGCTATAAAACTAATGAGAAATGATAGACAAGGAAATTCCAAGGGGCATGTGCTTGTGTACATATAAAACCTATAAGCAATAACTAACACAACCCAAAAATACATAAAGAAACATGTTGCACATTTGACTAACATCATCTTACCTACCAATATTTAGAAAGGACAGTTATTGGGACGAACACAGCACTAAAAAATAGTACCGATCGAAAGCTGTCCAAATTGAACACTGCACTATTAACTGACATTTCTCATGTTGATTTTCTCTGCAATTTTACTTTCACTTCCATCTTTCTTGATCATTTTGTTAAATTTCTTACGGCTGATTTGAGATAAGAGTTTTATCCACTCAAGATACCCAGCATCAATTGCAATGATGTGGTGTGAATATATATATAGTTGTAGTATCCCTATCTAATTAGTAAGTTAATTATCCCTCAAATCTTGCACTTATTTGTTGGTAATTCTACTTTAAAATATGTGATTTTACATGCATGCCTGCAAACAATTTCCCACATATATTTTGTTATATATATTTAAAAGGGCTAAATTTAATCTGCAATCCACTATATGGTCAAATTTGTCTTGCATAGAGCATCCTCTTTATGATCATTCTTAGTATATTCCTCGACTCTATGTGAAGATTTTTTTAAATCTAAAATTGGGTGCAACTTTGAGCTCTACTTTCCTGCCGTTTGATTTGCATTTTCTTTTAGTATTCTCTGTTTTGAACATATTTTGATTTGTAGAAGCCTCACATGTCCGGTAGTCAAGATGTCTTGCTTTCATTTGCCTCAGTAGTTGTCCAAATAAATTTCTTTAGTGAAGTCAAAATGAACTACACATATCTTGGAAGACGTACGTTTTGTCTAAAATTAAAATTAATTGGGTATTTCAACTAATAGACTTTTGTTTTATCATATTCAACTGATTGTTTATAGTTAGTGTATGTTCTTTTCAGTTAGAGAAAAGATATACCACCAGAGCTTAATTTGAGTTTTCAACCATTTCTTGGCATTACTACAAAAGGAGGTAATGAAATACTTTCCTAAGCCATTTTTCTATTAAGATGATGTTTTCTTAAGAACATGAATCTTACAAAAAATTAAATCTTGAATGTTCTTCTTAGACAATATAATTGCTTTAGTAATATATCATTAATCTAATCTTTCATTTGGTATGACATTTAAATTTTGTTGAAGTCAAGTTACGGTTTAAAAATAGACATTTGAACAAATGATAAAACTCAAAGATGAACAAAGAGTAGTGTAAAACTCTAAAGCCAACAAGAGAAAGAAGAGGATTGCATGCATGAATTTCAATTTTTTTTATCATCTAGATGATATTTTAATTATTACTACATGTTTTCTGTTTTTATTAATCCTCAACCTCTATGAATAGTGATGGTGATCAAACCGTCATCCACTCTTCACTTCGTTACTTGAATCTCATAGTCGGTCTTTATCTTACCTATTTACAAATGACAATCAACCGATAAGTGACAGACAAAGAAAGTAATTTACCAAAAGTTAACTTCACTATATTATATTTCAGAATAGATCAGAGAATGTATATATAATTTTTTTTGTAACTTATGACGATTCTATTTTATGATTTCCTGCACTTTCTCAAGGTAAATGATCATATTGTAATTCTTTTCGTCCTACAAGTGTTTTCTTTTTCCGATTCTATATTTAACTTGTAGTCTTCTCAGGGGATATGAGAAGATATTGATGGTTTCTTCCATATCTTAGTCACTTGATTTATCAGGTTATAATTGTCAACTTGAGTTTCTCTCCTCCTTAACCTCACACAACTAGAGTAGATATATATAGATTGTCACTATACATTGGTGATATTTCCACTCTCAGCTGGCTTCTAATTGATTTTGGCCGGATGTAGCAGAAGAGGATTAAATGTTATTTTCCCTCCATTTGCTTTTCATTTTTGAATTAGGAGACAAAGGAAGAAGAGAAAAGGGAATGAGGACTTCATGAAGTTGGAGGTGCATGGTTCAAATCATTTATCTTTGTTGAAACATGTGGATTATGTATTTATGTTGAACATGATATCATTGCAGAGAATGCATAAAGAGATTGAATTGCTAATTATAAAAGTTGGAGTCTTCTTGAGAATTACGAGTCAGCTGATAGCTTTTAAATTGTTGGAAAGGTTGAACGAACGGCATAGGCTTAGGTTCACCTGCTAGACATATATAAGCTATTCACAAATCACAATTATGCTTGTAAAACACTTCACGTCTGTTTGAGTCTCAAGTACTGTTCAACTTTGTCTGTTTTTTGAACTTTTACTTTATGTTACAATACAAGGTTTCTCAAATATGTAATAGTATATCTTTTGGTGTTTAAAGTCTACTTCGAAACATACATTGCAGGTTTGTTTTTTCACAAGAGCGAGAATTCAGTTATTTCATCCTCAAAAGTTCTTCATCACTGAACTACAAACGGCATTTACTTTTGAAGATCTGTTTACTTTCTCAACTTATAGTAACGATACTAGGGATACCTCTAATTAATTTGTATACGTTGCTACCATTCAATCAATAGAAAAATTGTAACTCTTTTTATTACAAATTTTATCCAAGTTCAATAAAATTAATCCCTTCTAGTCATATAATAAACGACACTAGATTTATCTATGAGGATTTTAAAGCTACCAGTTTTGTTATACTAAAGAGTCAAAAATTGGAGGCAGTAGCCAACTAACTCATTATAAGCAAAGGAAGAAAATAACTACAATCAAATAACTAAATGGGGTGATTTTGGGGAAAATCCGTTGAATTTTTTTTAAATCTTTTCAATTTCTTTCTTCTTTTCAAAGCCAAATAGTGGAAAAGATTTAAAAATCCCTGAAAAGGGGAAAAGGGAACAACAATGTGATCGATTAGGTTGATAGGATTATGGATTTGCAGATGGATCACATACCGGTTTCTTGCAAAGAAGTTGGGTTGAATTAGTATTGGATATTGATGTATGTAATGTTGCTGAAAAATTGGGCTTTTGGGTATGAAAGTAATTGGGCTGGAAAATTGAAAGATGTTGGGTCGCTCTTTGGTATTGCTGACGGGTCTTGAGAATGGAGTGGAATTTGGGCCAAATCAAGGAGCAAAGTATTGGAAAAATAAATTGCAAACTGGGCCAATGGGAATTAAGAGAGAATTCCGGATCAGGAACAATCCTTTCTTATTCTAAGATGCCCGTCGGTCATGGTATTCATAGCCTTGCTTCTTTTTCAGCCAAATCCTTATTTCGTTTTGCTTCTCCCGATCGGATGACCAAAATGTCCCTCGTGTATGAGGGTTGCTTTATTTTGATCCTTAATAAATTCCACATGATTCATATGGTCCTTCATGTATTATAAAAGGTACTCAATTTGGTCCTTTGCCCTAAAAATAACAAATTCATAAGTTAAATTTAACGTCCGGCCCACTAAAAAATAAAATACCAAAAGCTCCCTTCCTCCTTCATCAGGCATAGCTGAAAAGCTTGGCCTAATTCTTCTCCCTTCTCTCTTCTCCGGCAATTATAGTGCTCTAGGCCATCGACACACCGCCGCTCGTCCACCAGCCAGCTGTTGCTCTCCAATTCAGTCCCTCCTCCACCCATCCTTTGTTCCCATGGTTTATTAGCCCTAATCCAAAATTAGGATTTCTAAAAAAAGTATATTTATAATTAAGTTAAAAATTAGTTTATTTTTTTACATTGTTATTGACATTATAAGATTTGATTCTATATCTAGAATTGTTAATGTCTCTAGTGAGAGCCAATTGTATATGTATTGTCGTCACAATTTTTTTTAACAGACCATGTGTCCCTGAGCTTGAGGCAACATTTTTCAGCTTTAAAATTTGTCATAAGGGGTTGATGAAGCATCAACCAAGCAAATTTCATGTTGAAGGCAATGTAAAAATGAATTCACAATTTATATAAAACAAGATGAACTCGGTCCTTTGATGTTTATCAAAAGCAGAACTCAATTATCTGAATCATACTTTTGAGAAGTAGTATTTTTAAAAGTGGAAGAGGGATCCTTTTGATGGCTAAGGTAAAAACAAAAATGCACAAGCTCTCTGAAACAGAGCTTTTGATGGGAAGACGTAGAGAATGAATGAGAAAGGGAGCTTTTGGTATTTTATTTTTTAGTGGGTCCTGACGTTAAATTTAACAAATGGATTTGTTACTTTTAGGACAAAGGACCAAATTGAGTATCTTTTATAATACATTAAGGACCATATGAATCAAGTGGAATATATTAAGGATCAAAATAAAGTAACCCTCATATATTAGGGACCATTTTGATCATTTTCTCGAATTAAGAAGTTAGCCAAATTGAGTTTAATTGGTGATTCGGCTAAAAACTAAATAAGATGAATTAATATAAATTAATGGCGAAATGGTCTTGGAGGCCCTTGTACTTGGTTCCGTTTGTATGTTGGACCCTTATACTTACGACTTTGCCAACTGGATCCTTGAACTCGTTGAAACACAATATATTAAACACCTCCGACCATTGCTTGAATACATGTGGCATTAATATTGCTGACTTGGAATGATGCGTGATTCCACGCGTTTTAAAGCAAGTATGTATAAATTTATATGAAAAAAATATTAAAATTTTTAAAAATAAATAAATGAGAACACCCAAAAAAAAAGGGAAGTCATCTTCTTCAAAGCAATGACACCCACCCCCACCCCCCAACCAAATTTCTTAAACCCATTCCACTTCTATCTTTGGATTTACCCACCATTTTCCTTCTTCATATCTTAACACCCTCGCACATTGTTCCACCCCTAAATATTTTCACAAAATTCATTATTTTGCTGAAAATCAACGTCCCTCCTAGTTCTTTTCGTTTTGCCATACTTCTTCTTTCAAAATCTCGATTTTGTGTGTATTCTTTGGTGTTAGTAGGTATTGAAAAATGAAAAACTCCATTGATAAGCTTCTTCTTTTTTTGTTTCCCACCCGATGTTCGAAGTCCACATTGGAGCTCCGATTAAATCTGGATCGCGCACTGCAGACCCATTCAGGGGTGGCACTCTCAATAGGATTTTCTCCATACCCAGGGCTCGAACCCGAGACCTCTGGTTAAGGGAAGCACTCCCACCAATGCACCACAACCCATGTTGGTCCATTGATAAGCTTGATGAAGCTTCAAGAATAACAAATGGGTTTTGTAATTTATGAAATAAATTTAAAATTGTATAGAGATTTGTTGGGTTTGTGTTTGTGAACCAATAGTGTAAAATTCAGGTCAAATAGGTAAGAATTCCACCCATTTGACATGAATTTGGTGCTCAATTTGAGAGCAAAAATTGAGAAAATAATGTTCAAATTTTCCAGGTTACACTTTTTATTTTTATTTTATTTGTTTAAAATTTAATTTCTTATGTGTCATTAAAAATAACGTGGAATCCTACATGTAAATGAGGTACCACACGCACACACATAGGATGAGGAAAGGGTTTAAAATATTGTGTTTTAGTGAGTTTAAGGGTTTAGTTGACAAAATCACAAGTATAAGGGTCCAACTTACAAACAGAATCAAGTATAAGGGTCTACTAGGTCATTCCGCCTAAATTAATTAATGAACTTCTTAATGTCAACGAAATAAAATAATTAACTTAATTATAAACTATTATATAACTAAACTAATTAACCAAATATTTAATTAAAACTAAAATCTTTTTTTGAGAATATTTCCGAATATTCACAAAAATGTACTAATTATCTACGAAATTATGCAAAAACATATATTTTATTTAAAAATTTATTTAAAAAAAGTGACAAATATATTTAAAATAACTTACAAACTATATTATTTATTTATTTTGAAATTTTATAAAACTAATTATTTTAAATCGTTTGAAATTGAAGAAGCACGATGATTGATTTATATTGTGGAGGGCCAAAATTGAGTGTCAACAGACCTAATAACCAAATACCTCTAGGAAAATTCTCGTTCACTATGTGAATTTTGTGATGTGATCTGTACATTTTGGGCTAAAATCATACTTCAAGTATAGCCCAAATTTATGGTACATCCTTGTGGTATAATTATAGACAAAAAACATCCTTTAACTATTCTAAACTTTGCAATAAACATCCTTATGTTAACTTTTGTTAAAAACTAATAGTTGAAATAAAAATATGTGTCAAGCATGTGATTTTCCCAAATCCCTATATTCGGTCGAATTGATTTTCTCTCAATTAGAAGGCAATGAGACTTGGAAATTTATATGCAATCTCTTTCAGACCTCTTATCAAATAAGTAGAGGGCATTTTGCATTGCCATGGCAGATCTTGAACATGGTTATTTCTATTTGCCCTTTATAAATACAATACGTCTTTCAAGACCATAAAGACAGACAAAAATAAAAACTAGCATCCTAACCTTTTATAAAGTACAAAACTCTTTTGCTTGGAACTAATTATTTTTCTGCCCGAAAGCATAAATAAAATCGAACTATTGTGCATTATCGTTCCTAAAGGATGAAGATGATCAATCCACTGAATATGGAGATTTGGGGGAATTCATGTGCTTTACATATGATTTTTATTTCAGCTGTTAGCTTTTAACAAAAGGATGTTTGCTGCAAAGTTTAAGATAGTTAAAGGATGTTTTTGTTCACAATAATACCTTAAAGGATGTATCCTAAGTTTGGGCTATACTTCAGGGATGATTTTAGCCCAAAACACCAAATAGTTGATCGGATTCACTGTTTACGCAAATATTATACTTGAACACAATATGGGATTATAAGCACAAACTCACTATCCAACCTTCTTGGTTTACTAGAAATTTAACATGTATGCATGCTTGCACTCTAGAAACTAACAAGACTAGAAGAAAAGAGACCTTTCTCTTGCCGTTCATACACAAACATGTACATCTACTACAAACTTTAGATGTCAATTGTCTCAACAGGCAATAAGAACCAGCAACTTTTTCAACAAAATCTGATAATTGTCTCAAAATTTTCAATAAATTCCCTACTAAATTTGATGGTAACAAGAAAAACAGAAAAAGGTCGGTTACTCCTGGAGAATATCACAGATGAAACAGAAAAGACTCCAAAATAAATGTTAGCATACACATTAGAAGACCTAAGCACAAAAGAACATTAGAACCTGTCTAAATTGTTTCTTAGGGCAATATCATCTTAAATAACTAAAAGTTATCTCATGTTCAAGTTCTATTCATAAGTACCAAGAAATTGCAGAATAGTACAAATATTCCCACATCTATACCTCTCATCTTCACCTTGTTAAATACCTTCGAGAGATCCATAGTTTTTGAACGATTTTTGCTCAATTATAGCACATCTATGATATTTTTATGTTCTCCCACTCATGCCCTGTACAAATGGAGCATGAGGTACCGAAGCAAACAGGAATAAACATACAGATCCTCATCTACAATTATCTTCACAAGACCAGCTTCAATGAGTTTGGAAGTTTATAGATGACCAACTAAACGGAGCATAACCAACTTGTTGGACATTTTCAAGTATCCTAATATTTTTGCAACCTGGTAAGAGTTTTGGCTACTAACTTTGCAAAGTTCAGTTTACGAAAGCAGGAAACTTCCCATGACACCCATTAGATTTAATAATTTTTGCCACTAAAATATAGTTGTAATAAACAACTGAACAAAAAGGAAGCCCATACTATGACCCCTGCTTCCATTTCTTTTCAGCATTTATTACTTCTTTTCTGACCTTTTCCCCGGGAGATGAAAAGGTAGAAGTAAACAACTTATCTACGCACCATTTTTATGAGTAAGCTTGGTAATGCCACCAATGGCTTCTTTTGCTTTCCGAGGAACAGCGAGAGAAATGACATGGTATTGTTTTGTGGTACTGACGCCTAGTGCTGCTGGAATTGCCTGGAAGAAATGTACAGATTGATAAAATTGGCCTAACATACATGAGCAGAATATGATACAATTGAAAAAAACAAAAAAGAAAAAGGCATCCAACTAACCTTGAAAAGTAGACCGTTGGTGTCCTGGAAAAAAAGGACCCATCTTAAGCCTGCATCAAGCCTAGATTGCACAAAATTTGGACCATCAAATCACAGAAATACGTTAACGCTCTTTCTCTTTTTAAGTGAAAGCACCTCTTGAAAAATCAATACAAACTGGATGCACTAGTGATGTAGATACAGGCTACATAAAAGGTTTAACATCAGTTTTTATTTCTGCAAAACGATGGAAAAAAAGCCTTGGTAATATGAATTTCCTTTTTTTTTACTTTGAAGATGGATACACTACAAGCTAGGGTCCATAAAGGTATCCATCTTTCTCTAACTGATTAACATTTATGTAGGCTAAAAAGGGCTAGTTCATTGGTTCATCCAAATAACATCAGTGGATGAAATGACAAAAAAGAAAGAAAAAGATGGAACAAAAAGGTCGAGAACCAAACTTTAAGAAGGCCACTTGAGTAAAGAAGTGAATGGACGTCACCATGGCCATGAGGTTTTATCTGATAAAGCAGAGGCAAGGGTGAAAATCAAATAAATAAAAGCGCTTTCAGCTAAAAAGTTACTGACATCAATTGAATACAACAATGCTCATATCTGAAAACTTCGAACCCAATTTCACTGTAACAAAAAAAATCGAATTGTTTTGATGTAAAGAAGCAGAAAAGGAAAATTTAGTTTAAAAAAAGTAAAACAAACAAATAGAAACGGAAAGTAAATACTAGTAATAGAATTAGATGCAGTACGTACCATGCTCACGAATTCTATATGCATAACTTTTTGCCTTCTTCCCCAATTTCCTCTTCTGAATAATTACAGCTGAATCATCCTGACCTGCAATTATTGTATCGAATTTAGATAATTTAATTTTATATTTCTACCACTGGATCTAAACCGTATGAAAGAAATGGATCCTCGCTGTTCCACAAATTGAAAACTCATAAATTTAAAATCATGTATGCAGCTCTAACAAGCGCAATGAAATTTGAACATACTTGGAGTAACTCTGGGTGAGTAATCTGAAGAAGACGGGCTATGAAGAGTGCTAGCAGCAGATTCAGAATCTTGAGAAAAAGATGAATGTCTTTCTGGAGTTTAGAAATTGTTTATAGAAGTCTGATTGGTAGTTTGCTATATTTGACAGCAATAAGACCCGATCTCATGTTCGCGGTTTATGCAAGCTCCAAGTCAAGTTCATCTTGGTGTTGCTAAACGAACGTTGAGATATATCAAAGGAACGATTGATTATGGTATTTGGTTTAAAAGGGAAAAGCAAGGGCAGCTGATGGGATAGTGATTGGGCAGGAAGCGTTGATATGAAAAGCACTTCTGGATATGCTTTTACACTTGGTTCAGGCATGTCCTCATGGAATTCAAAGAAGCAAGAGGTGGTAGCTCAATCTTCTGCTAGTGCAACTAATCAGGCTCTATGGTTAAGAAAGATTCTACGTGATCTGGAGCAAAATGACACTGAAGCTACTGTCATTAAGGTTGACAACAAGTCAACAATATCTATGGCCAAAAATCTAGTGCAACATGGTCATAGCAAGCATATAAATGTGAAGTTTCACGCTACTAGGCAAACAGAGAAGGATGGCGAACTTCAACTTGTTCATTGCAGCTCAGATCAGCAGATTGCAGACATCATGACAAGGCTCTTCCTAAGGAGAAAATTGAAGATCTAAGGGCTAAGTTGGGAGTATCCAGTATATGCAATAATCAGATGCACCATCAAAAAAAGTAACCACAAAAATAGCTCCAAAAAACAAACAAAAATAATCAAATTCCTCGAAAAGACACTAGGATGACAGCACAATTCACAGGTATTAGTAACTATAGATTAGAAGCAGACCAGCAAACTTCAGAAATCATGACAACAATATAAACACAGTGAGGACTCAACAGAAGACCATACAATAATTACCAATATACAGACCTACATCAATAACGCTACCTTTATAAAAGAACAAGAAACAAATTCTCACCACCACCCATTATCAAAAAGCATAATAAAGGCCCATATGTGAGAGGGCGTATTGAGAATACAATTAACCAATAAAAGTGTGTTCTCTCAAATAGAACAAGCTCACATACATCAACCCACTTACATAAAAATGTATATAGTCTTTTAAATCTTGTAACCCTGTCAGGCTGTTGGAATTGGAAAACTTGAATAAAATATAAAAAAAAGACATTATCTCTGAAATAACATACTTAAACTTAAAAGAAATATGTTATTTCAGTTTAAGTATGTTATTTCAGAGATAATGTCTTTTTTTATATTTTGTTCAAGTTTTCCAATTCCAACAGCCTGACAGGGCATCCACATTTTTATACGTCGCTGGCAATTTATCAAACACCTGGTCCACCTTTGAGTTGCCACCAGTATCATAAGCAAAATCAAGGGCAGATGAGGCCGGAAAATGACTGGGAGGCAATACAACTGGTTGTGAAACTATAGGGACAGAAATAGCGCAGTCAAAATGAACATGTAAGGAATTAGCTAGACGCCTCACCACATCATTGTTGGCTTGTTGTCGAAATCGCTGAACAAATTTACCCTTGAAATGCTTCCAATCCAAAAATAGCTTGTTGCAAAATAAGCTATTGAACCAGGCAAGAGCTTCGCCATCAAAGCCAAGGTATGTAAAGTACAACTCGGCCCAAAAAATCAAACTCTCTGGGTTGCGTCACCACTGAATCTAGGTAGAAACATCGCTGATGTTGTTGGAGTACAATCAATGAAAGCACCAATGCAACAAACTCAAATTCCTCACTATATTGATAAGAAAAACTGAAACGCAATTACAACTTTAGAATCGTAATTGCAATAGCCAAACTACTAAATTACAATGGAAATATGAAAATAACAAGTAACTAAGATAGAGATAAGAATTGGGATGAGAAACTAGAAGAAATTAGAATCTACAAAGAGCGCTTGCTCCTTTGGATGGATGGATCTTGTAAGCATTACAGATGAGTACTCAAGATTTTTACTGCTTAAGAAGAAGCAATAATTTTCAAATCATTTTTTCCCTTTGAAACAACACTACTTTTTTCAAATTTCACAATGAAACATTAGTTAAATACCCATATAGCAAGCCAATTCATGATTCGGCAAAGAAGTAAGGAATCAAAAATTAATAATGTCTATTTCACAAGCTAATATGACCATGACTTGACATTCACCCCAACAATCATTTCGGCTCAATTTGGAGATAACCAGAAATGGAGTTCCATATATATATTGATCAAGGGACCAAAGTGAATATATTAATTACTATACCTGTCGGGAAGGGAGCAATCTAGCAGTACATCCTTCAATCTCTAACATCGAAGCGAGGACTAATGACACCACACTTGTTTAGCCTTCCATTCAGTTCGACAACAATCTTTCCGGACCTATGATCATGGACGTACTCAAATTCTCCGATGTAACCTACACATAGATACCAACAGTAAGAAAATGATAGGGTGATGCTAGCAGTGCATACAGTTAAGAAATTAGCATACCATGCTTCTGCATAACAATGAGAAACTTGATGATGACTTTTGATGAAGGTCTAATCATGACCTGACGCTTTCCCCTCTTTTCAGCATTGTACATGCTCTTGAGAGCATCATTCAGCACACTAACTCTGACCATCTTTTCTTATCTAACTGTATCCAGTATATGCAATAATCAGATGCACCATCGAAAAAAGTAACCACAAAAATAGATCCAAAAAACAAACAAAAAGAATCAAATGGTAGCAATGTCCTCTAAAAGACACTAGGTTGAAAGCACAAATTCACAGGTATTAGTAACTATAGATTAGAAACAGACCAGCAAACTTCAGAAATCATGACAACAATATAACCACAGTGAGGACTCCACAAAAGACAACACAATAATTACCAATATACCGACCTACATCAATAACGCTACCTTTATAAAAGAAAAAGAAACAAATTCTCACCACCACCCATTATCAAAAAGCATAATAAAGGCCTATATGTGAGAGGGCGTGTTGAGAATGCAATTAACCAATAAAAGTGTGTTCTCTCTAATAGAACAAGCTCACACACACCAACCCACTTACAATCTATTTGCTTAAAGCACCATAACTCATTTTATTCGTGTCATACGTCTGACCAACATATGGTTCCAGTAGCCATATAATAATCTGGCTATTAGTTCGCCTCGAAGATGCAATCAATCAATTGTTGTATACTCAATTCCACGTAGTCTGTTGTAAATGGCTTTGTTATAGGACTTCCATCCATTGCGATTACAACTTGTCCCTTGCGATCCCAAAGTAAAGTGTTTTACGCATTGCAGCGTTCACATTATAGGAGAAAGTGTTTTCTGTCAGGAATTTCTCTATTCCTAAGCTCAAACTGAAAAAATTATCTTATTTAGGATGCAAAAATCACATTCTTCTCGCCACACTTGTTAGCTAATTAAGTGAAGAGTTTGAATTGACATAATTGTCAATTCTCCTAAATAATATGTTTTCAATAACAGGCACATCAAGTATTGAATCACCCAAAATAAATTGCAATTGTAATTGCAAGAACTAATATAATAGCTTCTTAGTTTTATAAATCAATACAATACAAACAGTTGGTGCATCTTAGCAAAAGCCACCACCCCCAAACAAAAAATTATAATCCCAGTAATCATCATGAGCATTATGCTGACTTCCTTCATGGTAACATCTAGATTGATGAGTTTGAACCAACGATTCATCGGGTTGAACTAGTTGATTATAGCCCACTCCATACATGACTTGACGCATATGACAAGTGGTGTGTGGATTGCCATCCTGAAAATTACCATTTCCCATGGATGGACTATATTGTTGACCCGCTGGTGTAAACGCTTGTCCTCCATATCGCACTACTTGCGATCCATTTCTTAATTCATTGAAAATGGTCTCCGGCCAAAATCCAATACTAATAAAACCCTTAAACAAAAGATAATAGTCTACAAAAATAAACAACACCAGAGTCACAACAACAACATACTTGTTGATACTGATATTAATATTCCAAAGTATTACAACTATCGTAATTTTAATTACCTTCATCCTTGTATATCTGAATTTCCAATTCATAGTCATCATACATTGGCCTAGAAATTTTTGGGAATGCATAATCTATTGGTACTGTAGTGTCAAGTTGAACAAATCCTGGACAAATATTGTTGTAACATCCTGTTTTCTGGCCGCCATCTGTCTATTTAATTAAAAAAAATGAAATTTACTTATTCTACATGTTTTTGAATGATTTCTTTTAGAAAAATACCAATTAATTTCTAATATACTTACTGTCCAATGGGAGTATAACCGAGTCCGGCTATCACCGTATAGTTGTGGATGTACCTAAACCAAACAAACATCATGACTTTAGGAAATCGAATCGTCAAAAAAATACTTAATAGGTTCAAATCATTGATTTGATATAAAAACTTACAATCCATCCGGCTTGTATTTGCTCAAAGAAAATACAAGTAAAATTATATTCAAGTAAACATAAAACATAACTGAAAATAAATGCATGTAAGGGTTATATTTTAATGACAATGATAAGAGTTAATCAAAGAGTGATCAGTTAAACATTTTTTCTCAAAAAGTTACACTACATATATTATATATAAACTTTAATTTTATACTTAATTATATATTAAATCTTAAACATTCTTAACAAGATTCTTGGATTCACTAATTGATTGGATGTTTATATGAAATCATCAAATGCTAGTTTATTAAGAATCTGATTTTAATTATGAATTAACTATATCTTGTAAAGAAATAGATTGGGGCTAACCCAACCCTATAATAAGATAACTTGTGTGGATCTATAAATTAGTAACATTAGGGAAGACATCTTATGTCAATTACTAGTATTAGATTTTTCTTTTCAAATTGTTAAGAAATATATAAATTATTTATATCAAAATTCAGAAATTCATAAGTTTCAAAATTTGATTCCACCTTTGATAAAAATACAAAACGTTGCAAACAACAAAATTGTGTTTTATCAGCTTTTGTTTGTCAAAAGAAAAGAAGAAAAAATCAGTTAAGTTGTATGAGTATAAATCTTGCACCTTGATTCTTTCTTTGTGCGGTATCGGGTGCAAAAGAGTTGGTTGTTTATAAACATCCACACAATCATAAATATCTCCGTGAATAGTTTGCAAACATAAATTAATTTCACTACAAATTATTCATTAAAAATAAGGGCGTATAAAATTTGCTATGAAAGATATGAAAATTATACCTCAAGGACGAGATCTGCATTTCGACTAGACCCATAGCCTTCAACCAAATAAAAGGCAATGGTGGTCCAAACTAAAATGATGAAGCATAGAGTTGTAAATATCAATGTCATCTTTGTTTTTCATTATATTTCTGAAATAACTTATATATATATATATATATATATATAGTGCAGAAGAAATGGTTATTTAGGCAAACATGGTATGCAATCTGATTATCTAAATCTAAGATTTAAATGATGAATAATATTCAAATATAATTAATAATATTAATTCCTAATTTATCCATTGTACAAACATTCTCCAAATTAATTAGTATCCACTGAAAGTGAACAATAAAATTATGCTATCAATTTATTTTTAGAAATACTATAGAGTATTTACATATATTATAAATATTTAAATAATAATAACAAAAAAAATTATAATTAGGATTCCAGTTTTAAAAGATTTGATTTAAATGTCTTTAATATTCAAATATAATGAATAATATTATTACAAAATTTAGTCATTGCACAAATACTCTCTAAATTAACTAGTATCTTTGATAGTAGACAACAAAATTATATACTATCAGTTTATTTTTAGAAATATTATAAAGTATTTTCATATATTAATAATATTTAAATAACAATAATAAAACGATATAATACTTTTTTTTGTTATTTTATTTAAATAATAATAATATGTGAAAATACTTCATAATATTTCTAAAAATAAACAGATCATGTAATTTTGATATTTGCTTGTCCATGGATACTAGTTAGTTTCTTCTTTTTTGGTACATTCCTTTGTTATTCATATCCTAGTATATGTTGACACCCAATTTTAGACCTCCACATTATAGATTAATCATTGAGCTTCTTCAATTTCAAACAATTTAAAATAATTAGTTTTATAAAATTTCAAAAAAAAAAATAATAATATAGTTTGCAAGTTATTTTAAATAGATTTGGTACTTTTTATAATTTTCAAATAATGTATATTGTTTCTATATAATTAGTATATTTTATGGATATTCAAAAATCATTTCAAAAAAATTTATTTTAATTAAAAATTTAATTAAATTAGTTTAATTTAATTTATATTTATAATTTTAAGTTATTTAGTTTAATTATTTTATTTTGTCAGTTTAAGAAGCTTGCTAATTAATTAATCTTAATTCATCGTGTTTAAATTCTAGCCGGATTCACTAAATTAACTCAATTCGGCAATGTTTTGAATTCTATATGGCTATAATTGCAATCCATTTAGCCATTTTGTATTTGCAAATCTAACCTTTTTAACCTTATCTTAATTCAATTTTTCGACCAAAATTGGGTCAATTCAGCCGACCCATCAGCCCAACACAAATCCAGCAGTCCATTCTATCAATTTTCCTCAATTCCAGTAGCCCACTTCATAATATACTACTGACCCAGCCCAATTCCAATTCTCTAGCAGTGTACAACGCTGACCAATAGGGTTCAATTTTGCTTTGTCTTTGCTCGCGTATGCCTCTGTTTAGTTCGTTGGAATCGTTGGGGTTTGGGGTTGGTCGTGGAAGGCTCTTCGCTAGCTCGTTCGTCTCGGATTCGCTGCTCTACAAGAGGTAATAAA
This sequence comes from Solanum acaule, assembly GCA_036250505.1. Taxonomy (NCBI): domain Eukaryota; kingdom Viridiplantae; phylum Streptophyta; class Magnoliopsida; order Solanales; family Solanaceae; genus Solanum; species Solanum acaule. The sequence continues at coordinate 20,171 of JAJOOR010017553.1, forward strand.
CTCGCCTTATCTTTGTCTGATGTCTATCAATTTCTATTTTTTGGGTAGTAATCTATTCTAACCTTATCTTGTCGTAATCTTTATCGTCTTTTCTTGCATGAATTCCCTCGATTGAGTCCATCGGACTCCATATGTTCTCCCTTGCATCTTCAAAATGGGCCATGGAGGCCCAACCGCTTCTCTTTATCGAGTCAGCCAGTGGTGAAATAATATAATGAACAAGTCCCGGAGCTGAAAATATGCAGCATATACATTGATATACAGTGTGATACATCCCCATACACAGCTGAAATGGGACAAAAGCCCTCTTGAAATTTCCAGCTTCGTTTTGTATTGTAATTGGGCAATAAGCCCATTTCTTTTTGGTATTATTTGCTAGTTTAGGACAGAGAATTGGGCCAAAAATTCACTTATATTTGGCAAATATTTTAATAGCATAGGATAGGCACAAAAATGAAGAATTGTGCCAGATATAAATGGGCCAAAAGCCCAAAACTGAATTTAGGCCCAAGTGTTGGCCCAGGTGCACAGAACCAGACTTGGGACCAATACTTCTTCTCCATTTCCTATTTGTTTTAAGGGAAAATTGTGCATAATGACAAACTATTAATTGAAAATAAATAATATAGCTATTGTTTCATTTATTTCCTTTGAGTAGCTACAGTTTCGCATATCTTGCTACTGACGGGTCCCACAAATTTAAAAAAACGGAAGTCTTTTTCTTTATACAATTTACTTCATCTTTTTCCTCTCTCTCATACCCTTAAATTTCTCCTAAATTCTCTCCACAAAATCAGTTTGAATTTCAATTCTTCACTACTACGCTCTCAATCGCGATTTCAAAAATTTCAGGTACCGTCAAAACCTCTAAATCAATTATTTTTTTCCCTTATTTCTTTAACTTTCATATGAAATCATAATCCACACAGATTTTTCACTTATGCAATGGATGAACATTTACCTTGGGTCTAACTCAGAATTTTGGAGAGGTTGCAGGTTCAATAGCCAAATCCAGATAAATTAAAGACATCAAATCCAAATTTAAGAATGACCCAATCAGATTGGATGAAATTAGTGCAAAATCAAAGCAATCTGAAATTATTGAGGGAGGTGACAAAGATCAGTACGATGCTAGTTCAAGTAAGAAGAGGAAAGGAAAAGCAATTGTATATTAGCCATTAGGTTAGTCTACAAACTTATTGTATAAAGCAATTGTATATTAGAATTGTTTCTGGCTCACTGGAGCAAGATGAACATGAAGAAGTTCATGTATATGTATAATCATTAATTTGTATATGTTACGATTGTATATTAGTCTTATATTTTCTCTGTAAATTTTTGCCCTATATCTGTTTGTTTATACATATATGTACATCCATTAGGTTTAATATACAAATTTATTGTATAAATAGTTGTAGTTATTATAACAATTTTACCATATATACAATATTAACAATTATACAATTGAAGTATTTTGTATAGTATATAATATCTATATAAAACATGTTTATGTTATATTCAGATAAAATTAGTGTTATACAGAATGACTATATGTACTTTTTTATATGTTTATTTATACATATCTGTATTTTTTTAGCCATTAGGTTTAATAAACAACCTTTCTCCATTAATAGAAGTACAATAATCTCACTATATATACAATATAAACGATTATACAATTGAAATGTGTTGTATAATGTCTAATCTTATTTATAAAACTTGTATAGGATAAATTAAATTAAATCTTATTTTATACAATTCGCTAACTGTATTTGTGTCATATTTATACACAGTAAGTCATAGTTATGTATATATGTATATTTGAGTAAAATTGTATATATATTATTTTTCAGGGTGTTGAATTTCTAGGCAAACTTGTACGCAATTATAATGGAGTCACTACTGATGAAGAAGTCGTAGAAGGAAAGAGATCTTTTTGCGTGAGTTTTAGGGATTGCCTTCCTTTTTTGTAACATAATTTACAATCTTTTATTAAATTTATTTAGAAAATAAAATTGTATATAGCTTCGAATGAATCCTGAAATATACAGATTAATAGCTCCATAGCAAACATAAAATTTTCTATAGAGCGCAATTATGCAAACTATAGTTATAAGATACAAATATGATTTTTATGTTTGCTATATGTGAAAGTTGCTCTTGTTTTAATTGCCACTATTTTTTTATTTTTTTATTTAATTTCAAGGTTTTTCCCTAAATCAATTTCTGAAAGGATTGCCATTTTGAGTTAACTATTTATATTTTTTAAAAAAAAAATTGAACAAGTGTTTATTTTCTTACTTATACTTTGAAATTTTACTTAGTATATCCTTATAATATTCCCTTTCCCCCTAAAAATGATATTTTAGTCAAGCATGCTTATTTTCTTAAATTTTAGCCAAATATTTTAATTGTCTGATAACCGCATATGTTAGCAGACATTTTGGGTGCTTTCAAACCCTTCCTAAAATGTTAATATGAACCCCGAATCCCCTTTAATATTTTCATTAGATTTTATGTTTTTAATCTTTTGAAAAAAATTGTTTTCTTAATTTTCACTATAAAAATTAAGTGACGACTCTTGAAATCCGTTTTCTATTTTTAAATAAAACAGTATATATCTCTAATGTATAATGTTCTAATCTGTAACAGTGAATCGGACCTTTCCTTATTTGGTTGTCGGTGTCATTATTTTGGGCTCAATCGACACCATTTTTATAGGTTACTGTATATATCAATTATTAAACAAAATTTAAGTATGATATACATAATTGTTTTATCCTTCATAATATTTAGAATGTGTATAACTGTATAAGTTGTCCTTCATAAATGTATATCAAAATGTTTATCTATAATAAAATTTAGGGATAAGGGTCTGAAAAATACCCCAACTTTGGTCGGATTTACTGTTGCGATACTAAACTTTCATAAGGACCTATTACCTCCCTAGACTATTTAATACCATATTTTTTACCCCCCTGAACTATTTAATAGTATATTTTAAAGGTATATATGTGTCCACGTGGACACATTACTATTTATAATTTTACATTATTTTTTATGTCCACGTGGGTAAATATATATGTTTAAAATACGGTATTAAATAGTCTAGGGAGGTAATAGGTCCTCATGAAAGTTTAGTATCGCAACAGCAAATCCGACCAAAGTTGGG
>JAJOOR010017554.1:0-14783 GCA_036250505.1 Solanum acaule
TCGTGTAAATAAGTAATCATGGTTTTAATTTATCAATTCCCTCATACCATATTGCACCTTAATAACTTTATATTAGATCATTATAAACTAGATTATCTCTAACCATATTTCCCTGTCACTATTAACATCGTACTTTCAAAGGTAATTTCTTCCTAAACAGTGCCTCAACTCTGTTTACTTCCCTCACGGCTTCTCTCGCCTATGGTTTCAACTAAGGATGGCACAGTTCTGGAAGGTTTCCCTTTTTTCCTCATGTTAACAAACTAGGAAATATGATCAAAATAATTCTAGTATATAATAACTAATATAAACTTATTTAATCATGCATATGATATTCAGGAATTAAAGGATTTAGCTATTCATAACCATAAATAGATATACCTGTTTGATATGTTTTTGCTCATCCATATTGCAAATTGCAAAGTATATTTTTATTGAGAGTAGTTTTTGTAAGAAGGTTGTGCTTTCCATGTAGAAAGTCTTACCTATCTATTCCAAAATGGCTATCTATTTATAAGAGGAAATCTTATACTATTTTTATCCTACAGCTGTCTACTAACTTTACTTTACACTCCACTAACTTTTACTTTACATTCCACTACTAGTACTATTCCTAATTTACAGCTCTACTAATGTCCAAACTACTTTACATATCTTCAATGCCCCTTATCTCTATCTTTTTTTTATCTTGTCTTCTTGTCTGCTGCTTTCTTTATTCCAGTTGGACGTCTGGGATTACGTTATCTTCTCCCTGACATTTTGTACATTGATGGTCTGGATATCTGTGGCCAATAATTTTGCAGTATCTTGTCATTAGTTCTGAAGAAATAAAGTTCTTCCGTATAGCTCTTGTAGTTGGTTGTTGTTCAGGTTTTAGTAGGCTTAATGCCCATTGTCTGATTTCTTCCATATCTGCTGCTCTAATTTCTCGGCAATTTGAATATATCATTGTTTGTTCTCTTGAATAATAACTTTATATTGAATTCTCATTTAAGTAATTAGATGTTAGCTCATTTAAGTCTGCATAGAACTCTGGTATTTTTACTTTTGGTATCTTGTCTCGAACCTCTATTTTTTCTGGTATAATCATTTCTCTAGTTAGTCCAATTTTTATAATTTGTATAATAGGCTTGATTTTGTCTTAAAGTATCTCGGCTGGTGCTGAATAAAATCTTATGAAAAATAGTGTTCCTTTTGTTATTCTTTTATAATTCATAAATGCTTTGTGTAGCTCTGGTATTATTGTTGCTATCTCATCGCCTGTTTGGGTATATACTATGTTCAATAATCCATGGTTATAACAAGTTGCTACTAGATTTGAATTGGTTTTTGGTAGTGTGATTAGTTTATTATATCCTTGTAGTGGTTGGGTAATATAATCTTCATTTGGATTTTTGGTATTTGTAGATCTGGGACTTTTGTTCAGAAAAGTTTGTATTTTGTGGATATTTTCTATGTAGGCTCTGGTTATGTGGTTGTAGGTTTTTTTATCCTGGTTTAGACTTTCTTTATAGGTATTTATTTGTAGTGGTATGAATAAGGGATTTTGGTTTCTTGGTATAAATGGTTTTTCGAATATTTTGTTCATATTGGTATTGATATACAATTTTTCTTCTTTTGTAGATGATGTACTCCCTGTAGCTGCACGAAATAAATGATCGTTATGGGTTTTTAGGTGTTTCCCAACGTCACCTTGTATCTCTGGAAGTTTAGAGTCTTCCGATCGACTTATCTCCGCATTTTTATAGTCATGCTGCTGACTTGTTTTCAGTATTTGTAGTTCTTTGTCTATATTGTCCACTTTTGTACAAAGTGTTGTCATCATTTTAAGTAGATTCTCCATTGTATCTTCTTTTTCAATTTGGATAGTTTTTTCTTGATATGTAATCTACAACAACATTCTTGTTAGTACATATCAATTCTATTGTAAATGTGAAATTCAGTATATTCAATACTAGTCTTCGTATTTCAGTATGTTCAATACTAGTCTTAAGGAAAAGAATTAGATTTAAGTGTAGAAAAAAAGACTAGTATTGAACATACTGAAATACGAAGACTAGTATTGAACATACTGAATTTCACATTTACAATAGAATTGATATGTACTAACAAGAATGTTATTGCATATCAATTCTATTGTAAATGTGAAATTCAGTATGTTCAATACTAGTCTTCGTATCTATTTCTTCTACTGATTTTCTGGATGATTGGGGTGTTTCATAATTGTAGTTTTTTAGTCTTTTTCATGTACTTATTCTATCTTTGGATTTTTTACTTCTGATGTACTGGCTTCTTTTTCGTTATTTCGGGTATTATCATCTTCAATGTCTCCGGCATTTACTTCAATATCTTTTTCAATATTTTCTATTAATTTTGTGTAGGTTTCACTTATATTTGAAGCTTGTTCTAATTGATCCTCTTCGTTTATTTCATTGATACATATGTCTTGTTCTTCAGTCATGTCTGGTTCTTCAGTTGCACTAATATTCTTGTTAGTACATATCAATTATATTGTAAATGTGAAATTTAGTATGTTCAATACTAGTCTTCGTATTTATTTCTTCTACTGATTTTCTGGATGATTAGGGTGTTTCATAATTGTAGTTTTTTAGTCTTTTTGATGTACTTATTCTTGACCAAATTAGAATTTAATTAATTATTGTATTCTTCAATGTGCATATTTATCAATCCAAAATGTATATCTTTACATTTTTCAATATCGTGATTATACATGGAACTTAAAAAAAGAGTTGAATCGAGTCTATTATTAAATTAATTATAAAGCCTATCAATCAAATTCATTGTCCTACTTTGTTTTCATTTGCTTGAACTATTGTTGTGGACGAACATATAAAACATGGTACTTCAATTGGATCATGACTTTAATATCAAACAAACATACACAAACCAAAGAGAATCTCATGTGAATATTTTATTAGAGAAAAGCCAAATATGACATTTGAGTATTCAAATCACATTTTAAGTAATTAGTTGCTTAAAGATTGTGACCCTTTAGGTCATTTCCTTGTTAATTTCATCTTTTTTTCATTTAGATCAATCCTATAGCAACCTAAGTAATTTATGACTTGCTCGGATTGAAAATTACATAACCTGGTCATTCGTTTGGATTCTTTGTGATTTTATGTGTTTTGGAAGATTCTAAAATTTGAATGGTTGATTTTGGTAAAAAGTTCAGGGTAATGACCTCAAAATGCAATTCTAACATTTCGTTAGATATGAAACTTCTAATTTGGTCAAGAAGGACTTTTGGTGTAGCTCCCAATGCTTATGGGCTAATCTCGAGCCCTCTTGTAGAAGTTGGCCTAAATTAGATTTTGGGTTTAAGAACAACTTATAGTCGAGACAACATCAGTTAAAAGTTTCGACAACCTCATTGATCTTAGAATGTCAAATTTGGTGGAGTTGCATATTTTATTTGCATGCATGAAATTCTAAACAAATCCCGAACACCCCATTAGAGATTTTTAATGTTGGGCCAAACTAGCTGATTTGCAATAGCTAGTGCATCAACATTTTGCTCCTATCGTTCATGGGCAGCAGTCCACATTTGCGGAGTCTAAGAAATATGTCTCCATGATCGCAAGGCCTCAACCTCGTTCGTGAAGGCCTAGAGTGGTTCTATTGTGTGATCATGGGAAGGTTTCCACGTTCGCAATGTCCTAGACGTTTTTCTTCAGTGATCGCATGCCTCTCTCCTCATCCAAGAGGATCATTTATCTGGTCCTTTAATTAAGACCGGAGACGTGGACGAACCATATTTTCAAAATTCTAACCTTGATTTTTTGAACTATATACATCTAAATTGAGTGATTTTAGTTATTGCGTCAAGATTGTTCAAGGTTACACGTGGGAGAGATTGGACAACTTCAAAAAGCGTGTGATTTAGGTATTTTTCCCTAATAGGGGCTACCTTGTCTTCTAATTAGTTACCTTTTGTGAATTGTGTTGCATGTCTATATTGTTGTATTCCAAGCCTTTTATTATGTCCTGCTTTAGGACACAAGTTCAAGATTCTTAAATGGAAATATCATCAGAGCCAATTTTGGGATTTCCAACACAGGTCTCACGTTCACCTTTTTAAATAGGTTTTTTATTTGTCTCTAAGTATTGTATTTTTTTGTGTCAAAACATCCGTATTGACTTTATAGATATGGTTTTGATAGTTAGGTATCATTTAGAGATTGTTCAGAAGGAAAAAGCTTTGAAATTTTTATTTTGGAGCGCGCACGGTATGTACTGAGGTAAGCTATAACTGATGGATCTTTAGATAAGATCTCGAGAATGTAAATTCATGTTGATTAGTTGGACTTTTACTTGGGTTTATAGATGATCATCCTTACCTCGTGTCTTTTATTTTACTTGTTTATGATTATTGTTGGAAACATGTTTGGCCTTAGTCTCGGTGTATACTAGTGCTTGCCTTAAACTTATATTTTCGAGCTAGTGGTAACTCAACTCTGATGACCATTTATCCATAACTCCCTTTTTAAATAGCCTAGTGTTGCTTCCAAATATACACGCAAGTGTACGTTGTCGCGCAAGTAATATAGTTTCTTTAGAAATGAGATTTTGTTCCCAAGGGACTTATGATCAACTTATACTTAGTAACTTAATTCAACAATTTGACAAAAGTAATCTTTTAAAAGAGTTTGTATGGTGTTAATTACTACTACGATTTATGCAATAACTAAAAGTGACTAATGTGAACAACTTCAAATTTGACATTTCAAGACAGTAAAAGAGAATTCTAGGGCTGCATCATTCATTGGACTTCATGTATCGTATCTCAGGAAATGAACTGATTTCAGTTAACAAGTTAGTGATTTACAGGGTTAATTATCTGAGTAGGGTCTCTCGACCTCCAGTCGCGTACTCCAATTAGCTGTCTAACTACTTCGTTGAGAAGGGATAGGCTGTCCTAATTGGCAAGCATTTATATTTCATTATGTTTCATAACCAAGATAGGTGTTCGTCCGGGCATCACTCCTAAACACAAATCAACTCAATGGAAGATCAAGCTTTTTATCTTCTTTGGTCTATCTACCTTATCCTCTCTCGATTTTATGAATATACAAGAGATTTATTTCTATGGTGATCAAGCCTGAAAAATTAAAAAAAGAATATAAAAGAAACTTAAAACAATAACCAAGAATTAATTCAAAAAGCCTTCAATATTTAATAATCACTCTATAGCTACAACCCAAAAACAAGGGTGTTTAGCCACTCATAATATTCAAAAATCACAAAATATATATGTTCATACGATTTCTAAAATTAATAAGAGTTAGAAAATCGAAACCTATTACAAAAGTTGAATCTTGCTCTTGCACACCAAAATAAAGTCGAACCTCCACAAAATAGCCCTAGGGGTATATTTATAAAATTTAGGAAAACTAGAGTCAAAATCTAATCCAACAAGGGATCCTTTTTAATACAATTTTCGTTGGGTATGTCGGACAAGAGTTGGGGCACTGCACCAGCCATCGAGCCTGGCAACTTGCTCTGTAGTTCTCCCTGTGGCGCGCCGCGCAAGGCAGTGCGCCTGACAAGCACTTCAGTCATTTGGCCTTTGGCGCCTCGCGCCAGGCAGTGCACCTTGGGAGGTCGTCTGTAGTGCATGCCTTGGCGCCCCGCTCCAAGCAGTACGCCACTCCTTGGTGCTTTCCTCCTTTGTTTATTTTCGCGCCTCCTTGCTTCTCCTTTCTTTGAATCAATTCCATTTTCCTTGAAAGTTTTTGAAACACCTAATCATGTGTTTTAGTGCGCAATCATCGCAAGTTAAGAAAAATAAAGCTAATAGATTCAAGATTATTCTTAAAGTCAATCTCAACATGGGCAAATATTGGCAACTTTGGCATATAAATATGCCTAAGATTACCACCCCACAATTAAACCTTAGTATGTCCTCGAACAATCTTTAAACTATCAATTCATTTTTTTCTAACCTTTGGACTTATCAACGCACTTGAAAATCAACCAAACACATTTAATCATGCTTTTGTAGATCACATTGGATGCAACACTAACAATTTTACTATCTCATCATGATACACCAAGTTACAACACATATGCTCAAAGGATTACTCTTTTATTATATTTCTGGGCTAATGCAAACTTATACAAACACACCAAATAGATGAACCCCAAACATGTGTCATGAATGCCCTCTCACATTTGTGCTTCGTATAGCCTTCCACTCAAGCAATCATATTATAGACAAGGCCTATTTTTCATACATTTTTACTCACACTCACAAATGAAGTTCTTACTTCTCTTAACATGCCATAAGCTTGCCCGTAGGGTATTTTTAGTTTCACCACATATTTCTCAAGGAATCAAGAGGACTTATATTTGGATGTAATGCCGGCTTAGGGTAAGGAAGGGAATATTTTGGATATCTTTAGTGACTACACCTCTCTAATGCACATGTATTTGTTCCAATGACTACATATCTTTCACTAGCTTTTGTTTTCCTCTATGTACACACTTCATGAATGTTTTCCCTCTTCTATTTCAATCTCTGCCCTGTATGCTCCTTATTATTATCATATATTTTTAATTGTTTTTATATATTTCTTTTCACTAGCCACCCTCAAGTGAGGTGCACAATATCCTTGGTAGGACCAGGGCCAATGTTTAAGCATACTTCTGAAATAGCCACCCTCAACTTAGTTGAGGTGCATATTGTCCACTAAGGACCAGGGCCAAAAAAGAGTTTTTACACTTTCATTTTCCACACATTCACAACATGTCCACACTTTTCCCACTTCTACCAACATTTTCTGCCTTTCTTCTCAACATAGTGCATTAAGGATTACATTGGGATCAAATACTTTGGTATAAAAAGAAATGGTTTCGGCATAATAAAGCACCTTAACAAAAGAATTGAAGCTAACGGCTCAATGGGGCTTTATTAGGGATATTTTCATTGGTAAGCATACAATAGAGTCAAGAATTGGCTTTTTCAAAGAAATGCCTCAGTAATTTTCCCTAAGTCATAAAAGCTACTCATTTAACACACATTGAGCAAGTTCTAGATATCAATCAAAGCAAGAACCAAACAAACACTTACCACACATGGCATCACGACACACATAACAACAACATCATACTAGCATGCTCATACAACTTGCATTACGGTATTACTACTCAATTAAGCCCATTTAGATTCATTCAGAGTCAAAACAATGAAAACATGCTTGTTTCAAGGATACGATTTCATTGCATATTCAAATTGTGTCTACCCATGACGTTTGGCTTACTTTTTAGGACATAGTTTTAATATACCAAAAGGTTGGTTTTCCAATTCTACTCCTCATCATGACTAATTTTCCCTTCAGACGGTGATCATCCATCCATCATCTGGAACTGGCACTCCTATGACGACTCTAAGACTAGATAAAACAATAAAACTAAACGTAGTCGGTTTAATGGGACTATCCTCAAGAAAAGTACTGAAAACAACAGTTGAGGAACCAAAAATAAAAATAACATAAAAAACAAGACTCGATAAAGTAGTAAAAACTATATGCAACAGAGAGTCATCTTCCACCCCACACTTAAAAATACCACTGTCCTTAGTGCACACAAATAAAAACAAAATGCAGAGTTAGAGATACTCCCTCAGGCCTCTAGGCCTCGTCATCATCATCAGGACCATCCACCACATCAGTGGCTCCATTGAATACCATCAACGCATTGACATCATAATTAACAACATCCTCCTCATCTATTGCTTCATCCGTGGTGGCCTCATCATCATCAAGAGGCTAGTGAAATGCCGGACCCATCCTGCACATGTAGGATGCACTCTCCGTCAGTGGGTAGCGCTCCAGCAAGTTCTCCATCTCATCATCAGTAACCGGGCGGCCCCCGATCCTAAGCTTCAACTCTGCCATGCCAAACATGCAAGCCATCCAACTATCATCTCTTGCATGTTCCTCCTGAGCCGATAAGACAAACCATGGGACATGTCGAGAGCCTTTGTACGAGTGAAATCAACCATGTTACATATAAAGTATGGGGCACTAGCAACGATCATATCTAGCTCCTCCTCCTCAATACCCTCAGCCCGTAGAAATTGGGTGATCAACCCCCTATAGAAATTCCTCCTCCTCATGTTGTTGTGGAATTTCATCATGTTTTGTCGCAACATTTCCCCAACATTAATATGCATACTTTTCGTCAATATATATACCAACACTACTCTCTCCCTAGTCACATCCGAAGTGTGCTTAGCAGGTAAAAAGACACTACACATGATTTTAATCCAAACTCTCTCTACTTGGTTCAAATTTGAATAATGGAGAGTGGCATGCCTACCAGTAGCCTAACTATGGTACCACCACACTATAGAATCTACCCCACACAACATATGGCAAATATATCTATGGAGGGGTTTCCTTTACCCTATTATAAATATGTGCATCACAATTTTAGGTACCCAAAAACAAATTTAACACTTTATACATCCTTCCCCCGAGTTGGAACTGTCTTATTGAACTGAGTTTCCGTAACCCAATTTGCATAAAACTACCTAATCAAGGTTTAAATGCAATATCCTTGATTTTCAAACATAAACCGCCGCCCCAAAGCATTCACATTATTATAAATCAGCGGGAATTCAGATTGTAATTGTACTTCATTAATAAACTCATCACCGAGGTATTTAGATTTTTTTGACTTTCGAACCACTCTTTGCCATATATCTCCACCACTTGATTGAAAATTGTTTGGAACAAAACTTGGCCACTACAAGAACTGGCAGCATCTCCCTTCCCAAAGCGCTTAGAACCCGTTCCTCCTTCCACATTCCTACCTTTAGGTGCCATTAAATCTCACAAGAGGAAAAAACTAAAAAATAAAATTTTAAAAGATAGAAGGGGGTCAACTCGCAGTTGAAAAGGAAGAATAATAGCGAATGAAAGAGTTTGAAGAAGAAATAATGGGAGTAGTTCGGTTTTTCTTAGGAAATATAAGGGAAGAAGAAGATGGAAAGTTGTTTGGAAGGAAAAATGAAGAGGAAGAATGGAGGAATATTGGAGTTATTTTGAGGGATTCGGAAGAGAAGAGGAGAGGAAGAAGAAGAGTGTGAGAGAATTTGGGTAGGTTTGGGCGGTTGGGGTTTAGAAAATTAGAGAGAATGAATGGGGCTAGAAGGGGTTAGGGTAATTTTAATGGGTGGGATGGGTTTGGGTCAGGTCAAAACCCAAATCTAAAAAGAACTAGGCAGTGGCATGCGCCATCGCTGCGCCTGGTATTTCTCTCTATAGAATAAAGCCTAGCGCGTCGCGCCACTCAGTGAACCATGGAGAGTTCTCTATAGTTCACCCTCTGGCGTAGCGCGCTAGACAGTACGCCATCATGATTCTTTTTATTGCTATTACAAACTAAGTTACAAGTTATTGAAATTCTAACTATCTAAAACCAAAATTAACATAAGTTCACTAGATCCTAGGAATTTAAACTAACTTATGAAAGAAAATCAAAATTAAACAAGCTAACTATCTATTCCATATCATTTACGGGTTACCTCCCATGGAGCGACTTGATTAACATCGCGGTTGGACTTTACTTGGATCATTCATCATCTATCTTAAGAGACTCTCGATTACGATTTGAATCTTCACCAACGTAGTGTTTAACTCTGTCTAAAGTTGTTTGTCTTATTGTAAAAGTAAAGTTGCTTGTCTTAGTGTAGTATGAATTATTAAAATATGTAAATTATTGGTATCAGAGCTATGGACAGTATAAGGAACTATGGATAGAATGAATAAAGAACAAAACAAACAAGAATTAATAAAATCAGTTATAGAAAAACGCCACGAGTTAAAATATAAATAGGAAAGACTTAATTATAATATATATGCAACGGTATGCCAAAAATCTATATTAGCACAAAGAAAAACAATATTTAAGTTACAAATGCAAATACAACAAATTGAATATAAATTAAAGAACAATTTGTAATGAATAAAGAAGAATTTGCTATAGACGAAAAAACATATGAAAATCAGGATGGATTAAAAATAAAGATAATATTTTCAAATTTAGGAAGAAGATATAATAAAATAGGTGAAAATTTAAGTCTAATGCTAGAAAAAGAAGCATTAAGATTAGAAGATAGTTTAACAGTCATGGTACGGATAGCAAAAGAAAAGGAAGATATAGATAGAAAAAAGGAAATAGAAATAATAAGACAACAAGCAAAAATAGAAATACAACAAATAGAAGAAACAAAAAATGTTAAGATAATTGCTTTAGAAAAAGAATTAGCTACATTAAAAGAACTATATACAATTAAACAAAAAGAAAGAGAAATTGAGACAAAATTAAAAGACGAAATAGAAAAATTTAAAGAAAAATTACAAATCAAAGAAGAACAAGAATTAAGAGTTGATGATATAAACGAAGATCACTCAGAACAAGGTTCAGACATAAGCGAAACATATACAAAAATTTTAGCAAATATTGAAGAAAAGGATATGGCACAAAAATTTACAGAAATAAATACAGGAGATATAAATGAAGATACAAAAGTAAGTACATCGGAAGTTAAAAATCCAAAAAGGTTAAATCCAATATATTATACAGCTAGCTATGAACAATCTGATAGAGACAATAGTATATGGAATAAAAGGTTAAACAAAAAATGGATACCAATCCCAACAACTACACAAAATAATTTCTTAGATCTAGATTGTGTAATAGATATAAATAAAACAATTCAATTATGGATAGGATATATATCAAAACAAATAATAGATAATAAAATAGTAATGACAGAAGTACCAAGATATATAGAAAGGACACTAATAGGAACAGTAAAACTATGGTTACAAAACTAACAGAAGAAAGTATAAAAACATTAAAAAGTAATAAGAGAATAGATGGTGAGATGGCAACAACGCCAATTGACATATTAAATAAATACGAAATAGCCATAAGAAATGAATTTAGTAGTACAACTACAGAAACAGAAGAACAAAATAAAGGAAAACAGTTAAACAGGAATTTAATATTAAAATTAGCAATATGTAACATGTGTTATATAGAAGAATATACATGTGTATTTAGAGAATATTATTATAAAGGAACATATAGTACAGAGGAATGAAAAGAAATAAGAAGATTATACTTCACAAAACTACTGGAACCCTTTAGTTCAAAAATAATAAAAGATTGGAATGAAGCAGGACTCCAAGATACTTTAGGAGCAAGAATAAGATTCTTACAAAAATGGTATTCAGAAATTTGTGAAAAATATAGAGAAGAAATAAAAATGGAAAAAACCATAATAAAAAACTTGTCATGTTGCAAAGATAAGGTAGCACCTCAATTTGGATGTACCGATGATTACTATAAAAAGAAATATAGAAAACATGGTAAATACAAAAAATATATAATATAAGTATAAAAGACCTCGAAGAAGGTACTACATAAGAAATTATAAAAATAAAAGACCATATAAACCAAAGAAAAAACTAACTGAATGTACGTGTTATAATTGTGGAAAACTAGGACACATAGCTAAAGATTGTAAATTACCTAAAAATCCCAAGAAAAAAACAAATATCCGAAGTAATAATAGATAACGAAGAATATATACAAATAGAATATATAGATTATGAGCCAGAAAGTGATGATAGTATATATGAACTATCTGAGAATGAGATAAATGAAGAAGAAGGAAATAATTTATATAATTTAGATGACTGAAAAAGACATACATATAATAACTCAAGAAGAACACTTAAATGAAGAATATACGGAACAAAAGATTATATTTGATATTAATATATTTGAACAAATAAAAGGAAAAGAATTAGACCTAAGCGTAGAAAAAATATTTAAGGTACCAATAATAAGAAATTTATTTAAAAGGCAAAAGGAAGAATATTACGTGGTAAGCCAAAAGGAACACATAATAGATTGTAAATATACCAAAGGAAAGACAAAAATACCAATAATAAATAAAAGAATAATAAATAAAGAAATACAAGAAATTAAAGCTAAAGACCCAATAAAATATGTACACCTAGGAGGAACAGAAATATTGATAAAAGCATGTTTTAGATAAGGTATAGATACACCCATAGAAATATATCTAGCGGACGATAGGATAGTAGAACCTATAGAAAAAAAGTATAATAAGTGCAGTAAAAGGGAATCTAATATACCAAAAATTCAAATTTATCATAAGTGCCAATTATTCGGTAGCAATAAACGATAAAAACATAGATAAATCTCTAGTATTGTATTGGAAAATGTCAGGAATAGAATTAGCCCCAGGAAGTAACATATTTACAGCCAGATGTAAAACCTATATGTACTAACAACAAAACATAAAATAACAGCAAAAAATAAGATAAATAGAATAAAAATAGAAAACCCTTTTGAACAAATTGTTACAGTAATAGATAACAATGATTATAGTTACAAAGAAATAAATATAGAAGATGATTTAGAAATAGTAAGTGATAGAATAAGTACATCAAAAAGAATAAAAGGAATAAACTATAGTAACGAAATACCCCAGTTATCAAGAAAATCAGTAGAATACCTAATGACGAAAGAAATAGATCCATACCATTACTATATAACTGGAATAATGGAACAAAGAAAGTACATTATACTAATAAACACCGGCAAGAAGAAGATGAAATAAACTTGAGAGAACAAACATGTCCCAAATTACCAAAATTATTATTTAATTCTAAGGAAACAACAGAAAAAGAAATAATTATTGGAGGAATATTAATGTTGATAAAATTTAAAATCTATCAAGGAGATAAAAATATTACACTAGGAATAAAATGGTTAGAAGAAATGAAACCATACAACTTAGAAAATACACAATTAACCATAACCTATAAAAATAAGAAAGTAGTAATAAAAAGGAAGATATGAAAATATACATACTTGCAAAAATAATAATAGAAAACTACTATAATAGATATTATACCCCGATGATAGACACAGGAGCAGAAGCTAATATGTGTAAATACAACTGTTTGTCAAAAGAAATATGGGAAAAATTAAAAACACCAATAGTAGTAATAGGATTCAATAACGAAGGAAGTATGATAACATATAAAGCAAAAAATATAAAATTACAGATATGGGATAAAATACTAACTATAGACGACATATATAGTTACGAATTTACAAACAAAGATATGCTTTTAGGAATGTCATTCTTAGAAAAATTATATCCACATATAATAACAAAAACACACTGGTGGTTTACTACACCATGTAAACAAAAGATAGGAGCAAAAAGAGTAAACAACAAAAATAGGAAAACCACACCATGGATAAAAGGAAGTGAAAAAATTACCCAAAAACTAGAGAATATTAAAGAAAATGACCATAAGATAGAATTAATTATATTTTCTATAGATAAACTAAAAATGATTCAGGAAAAACTAGAGCCATTATACAGTGAAGACCCCTTAAAAGGATGGGAAAAACATAAAACAAAGATAAAAATCGAACTAATTGATGATAATAGTATAATAACCCAAAGACCACTAAAATATAATTTTAATGATCTAAAAGAATTTAAAATGCATATAAAGGAACTATTAGAAAATAAATATGTACAAGAAAGTAATAGCAAACATACAAGCCCAGCATTTATAGTAAATAAACATAGTGAACAAAAAAGAGGAAAAAGCCAGATGTTTATTGACTATAGAAATCTAAATGCAAAAACAAAAACGTATAACTACCCAATACCAAATAAAATACTACAAATAAGACAAATCCAAGGATATAATTACTTCAGTAAATTTGATTGTAAGTCAGGATTTTACCACCTCAAATTGGAAGAAGAATCTAAAAAGTTAACAGCTTTCACAGTACCACAAGAATTTATGAATGGAATGTATTACCATTTGGATATAAAAATGCACCAAGAAGATACCAACATTTTATGGACAATTACTTTAACCAATTAGAAAATTGTATAATATACATAGATGACATATTATTATACTCAAGAACGCAAGATGAGCATATAAAATTATTAGAAAAATTTATACATATTATAACATACTCAGGGATAAGCCTAAGTAAGAAAAAGGCAGAAATAATGTAAACCAAGATAGAATTCCTAGGAATACAAATAGATAAAAATGGTATAAAAATGCAAACACACATAGTACAAAAGATAATAAATTTTGAAGAACAAACAAATACGAAAAAGAAATTACAATCGTTTCTAGGATTAGTAAATCAAGTGAGAGAATACATACCTAATTTAACAGAAAATTTAAAACCATTGCATAAGAAATTAAAGAAAGATGTAGAATATCATCTTGACAATAAAGATCAAGAACAAATACGAAAAATAAAATCATTATGTAAAAGGTTACCTAAACTATGCTTTCCAGATGAAAATAAAATTTTTAATTATATAGTAGAATCAGATGCAAGTGAAATGAGCTATGGAGGAGTATTAAAATATAGATATGATAAAGAAAAGGTAGAACACCATTGCAGATATTATTCAGGAACGTTCACAAACCCTGAAATAAAGTGGGAAATAAATAGAAAAGAATTATATTCAATATATAAATGTTTATTAGCCTTTGAACCATATATTGTGTACAACAAATTTATTGTAAGAATAGATAATACGCAGGTAAAATGGTGGATAACAAGAAAGGTACAAGATTCAGTAACGACCAAAGAGATACGAAGACTAGTACTAAATATATTAAATTTTACATTTACAATAGAAGTAATATGTACTAACA
>JAJOOR010017555.1:0-19353 GCA_036250505.1 Solanum acaule
AGGGGTAGGGGCTGGCTGGAGAGGGGGTCAGGGTGAGGGTGGGTAAAAAAAATAAAAAAAATTGAAGTTGAAAAATATTTTTTAAAAATAAGTTATAAATTTAATTTTTTCAACAAAAAAATTGTAAATTGAAGTTGGATGAAAGTTTTGGAAAATGTTTTCCTTAAGTTTTGAAGGGAAGTCATTTTCTTTGAATTTGAGGAAAATGAGTTGATTTGAAAAGCATTTTCCAAAATATTTTACCCAACCAAACATGAGAAAATTGAAAAACATTCTATTCCTTCGTACCAAACACACCCATAATATAAAAATAAAAAATCACATGGGAACAAAAAATAAAATAAAATAGAAGACCCTCTAGGCATTGACTAATATGTCTTTAATTCATACGCAAACAATGATAAACAATCAAATAAACAAACAAAAAAATTGTGGAAGAAACTTGTCTTTGTCTTTAAGTTTTGAATTTTAAAATGTGATAATTATAAGGGTTAATAATTGAGTTTTAAATTTAATATATAATAATAATAATAAAAGAAATTAGCGATAAATTGAAAAGGATAGAGTGTATTTATATCTTATTTTTATTTTATAAAAATAATAGAAAATTAATTTCGAAAGATTTTTTACTTAAATATCAATGTAGATACAATATACTTAATAAATTTTTAATATAATTATACTATTTAAATAAGTTCCTTAAGTTTGAATGAATTTGTAGTAGGGCTTAATTATCATGAATTCAAATAAGTGTTCTTATTCAAAATTATTATTTATGTGTAAAATTATATAATTTTACAATTCTGAATAATTGACAGGATTTAATGTTAAATTATTTATATTTTACAAGAGTAAAATACACATTCACCGTAGTATAAAATGATGTGCTTCACATGGGTTTGCATGTGGCAATATAAAAATCTAATCAATAGTTGTAAAGTATTTGATCTGAACTTTCCTGTTTTCCCATTACCTTTACATATTTTATATTCCCTATGTTTAAATTTGTTTATTCAACAAAATTTTAAAAAATAAAGATTTTTTTTTTAATTTTATAGTCTTAAATTAAATTTTATGTCAATATAAAAATATTTTAAAATTTTATTATCTTAATAAACATGTCATGTGGAAAATTAAAATTAAAAAGTAGTATAAACAAACTGAAACAGATAGAGTAATACAAATACATAATTCGACTAAATTAAAACTATTGAATTTGGCTGAATTCGTAAACGAAACACTAGTTCTATCTATAATTTAGAGGTAGATCTAACATGTGATATACAAGTTCACATAAACTTAATAATTTCCGTTCAAAATTTATATGTATTTTTAGAAATTCACTCAGTATTATAAATTATAATTTAAATCATAAACCCAATTATTATCATACATGCGAAAATCTTAAATCCATTTCTAATCTAAATTAGTGGAACGCGTGGGGTGTTATTTTATTATACAAGTACTCAATAGTGTTAAATAAATTCAAAATATATATACACACATGAAAAAGCAAAAGAGTGTTAAATATTTATTATATACACATAAAAAATAAATTTTAATCATAAAAATAAATATTATAATTTTTCTCCGATTTTTTTTTGATAAACCCTTGATTCTATCTGACTCTGGCCTGCTATTTTTTTTTTTGGTTTCCTGAATTGCACACTGCAGAGCTCATTTGAGGGTGATGCTTCGAATAAAATTTTCTATATATCTAAAATTTCAACTCGAGACCTCTCATTACGAATGAAGCAGTCTCACCCTGCTATATTACTATATGTTATTATACCAAGGAATCTTTTCCTACTTTGTAATATAAATAGTATTACTCCATTAAAACACTAGACTCTCTTCCACTAACATTCTCCTTAGTTTTATTTTATTTTTCTCTCTGAAGATGGCTGACTTTGGGAGCAATCTAATCAAAAATATAATACGAACTCGTAAGTTTTGATCTATTAATATTTATTTTTATTTATATATATTATTATATGTTGATATATGTATTTTTTTTAATATTTAAATATTTACTTTTTTATATTTTGAATTTTTATGTAAAAATTATATTTTTTTCGATCGGGTGTTATGACAGTTGTTATGGCTCCGGTGTATACTACAGCAGGATATGTTGCATACAGAACTGGACGCTGGTACATTTCCTCATTTCTCTGATTTTGCTTTGTAGATCGTGAATTTTACTGATTATCTATAGTTTATCGAGGACATAATTTAGATGAAATTTTTTTTACTAATTTCTTTTATTACTTTCTTGATATCGTATTTTTTGATTTTATTGTCTTATATTTGACTATTGTTTATCTATTTTTTCACTACTGTATTTACTTAACATATATGATTTGTGATATGCTTTTATAATTTGAGCTAATGATTTATCGAAAATATCTCTCTACCTTCTCAATACAGAGAGTAAGACAACATACACATACCCTCCTCAGATTTCACTTATAAAATTATACTGAATATATTATTATTATTATACGTTAATTTGATCTTTATGTAATTATTATTTGTTCTATTGGTAAAATAATGATAAAAATGACCTTATGTTGTAGGGAGTATAGATTCAAAATTGCTCTTTAAAAGAAGTTTTAGTCCTCTAAGTTTATTAGTATTAAATATTTTAAACACAAACTCTATTAGATTTTATCAAACCTGTGATTTTATTTCTTTTATTAATATAAAATATAAAAACACCAAAAAAAAGTCCAGTAAAATCTTATTTTGTTGGTGCAATTTGTGTTATGGCAGGTTCTATAGTCATGAGATGAGGAGACTTGCTATAGTGAGGTACAATCCATCTAAAACTTTTAAGTTATAATCATATAGACTCGTAAATTATTTATTTATTTTTAAAATACACATATTCTTGCTCGACATGAAAAGAATGTTCGTATCATGTGAAAGATCTATATTAAAGAACAATTATTTACTATTATTGTTAAATTATTAGATTAATAGATCTTTATAAAATTACATTCAATTTCCTGACCTTGCATCCCTTCTAAACTATTAGATGGTGCAACGTAACTAATTGAGCCATTTCATTTAGGATGAGATAATATTTGAAAGTATGTAACGACATTTAAGTGCAATTACTTTTATAATAAAAGGGGCATGAAAGTATGTGATTTGTTAATCTAATGGAATATTTTAATACTTTGTTTATGAATATAATTTGATTGTTTGGTAATTAAGATTGTAAGAATATGTGAAGTTTTAATAGTTTTCATTTTTCCCAAATTGTAAGGTTTTCATGATTATGAGGGAAAAAAATAACTTTTGATATTTGAATTATATGACCAAATAAAACATCAACTTCAAATCATCTTGATTACAAAAATCATGATTTGAAATCATAGCCAAAACAGATTCAATGAAAAAATTTCAAGTAGGAAAGTCGTTATAGTTCTTTAGTGAACCATATGCAACAAAAAATTCAAAACAAATATCAAATAGCAGGTGACTAAAAAGTTCACTGTGGTATAAGTTTAGATTTTAGATGGACTAAATTGTGGTAGCATTATAATTCCTTTAAAATGTATTGTTTGAGAATATTTAGGATGACTTTGTACTCTCATTTTCTTTCTAGCATTTATATGCATTACCATTTACCTTTTCTTTTTCTTACTTTGTTATCGTTGTCATTGTTATTTTCATAGTTCTAAAGAGGCGCGAAAGTGGGGAGGACAAAAGGTCAATG
The DNA here is from genome assembly GCA_036250505.1 of Solanum acaule. NCBI lineage: Eukaryota > Viridiplantae > Streptophyta > Magnoliopsida > Solanales > Solanaceae > Solanum > Solanum acaule. The sequence continues at coordinate 3,725 of JAJOOR010017555.1, forward strand.
ATCAACCACCTAAATGGCGCCCTTTCTGGTCCTGGTGATTGTTTGTTTTTAATAATATAATGTAAATCTATTTCGAGATAGATTCAAGATTTGAATTATATGGATTCGAATTCAAAATCTTATTAGAATCTATTTGATTTATTAAGTTCAAAATCTTTAATATGTATAACTTGTTTAGTGAAATATTCGTATATATACAATATTTCAGCTAAAAATATTGAGTTCAGATAAATATACATCTCGTATGCTACGTCCACCCTAAAAAGCATCATTGGTCACCCCTTTCCCAAATGAGATGTTTTCCCTACAATAAAGATTTGGAATTACTACATATTTTATTCAAGTTTTCATTATTCAATTTCAACTATATACCTTACAAATTACAATATGTATTTTTGTCCAAATATAAGTGTCAATTATTGTTGTTGGCTGAAGTCTGAAACTATAGTCATCATTCATCAACAATTTACATTTCCACCTCATTTATTACCTAAAATCATAGTAAACTATATTGATGCCATGCAAACATCTGGTTCAAATAATTTTTTATTGAAAAAAACTTTTCAACCACATAAAAAAGGAAAAGTATAAATATCAACCAGGAAGAGCGAAAATCACTTAAATAGATAAATTAATTATATTTCAACATTAAATTCCACTATACATACAATTACAATAAGATTAATCCTAAAAGTAAAAAAAATACAACATAATAAGAAAATTGTATCATAGGATTATACAATTACCATCTTGCTTAGTATCCTTTTTGCTAGTTGTATTCACTAGCTTTGTATTTGACTCAATTTCAATATTTGCAATTGTAGCCACATTTTGTCCAATTGGAGTAGTTGATTCAACTATAATTGGTTCAACCCAAACTAAACTCTCCATATAAGATGTTACATATGGAACTCCAATTCCATTGGCCCAAATTCCAAAATCCTCAAATTCTTCATTTTCATGATCATACAAAAACACATTTTTATTTATATACACAATTGCCTCAGCATCATAATCCAACACTCTCAATGGTATTATTGGCCCGGACAACTCTTCATCCATCCTTGTCACGTATAACTTCGTCCACGTTTCTTCTATTCCATATTCTTTCATTAACCATACCTCGATATTCAAAACACTATTATCAATAGATGAAGTCGATTTTGCACAAACCGATAACGATCCATGCAACGAGCTTATACAATTTGCTTCCCGCTCCGTAGGGTTCGGGAGCCAAAATTCTTGAAACACCTCGTTCGCTACGTTGAACGAAACAATCGGCAATCTCCTCGGTCTGATTTTTCCGTATTCGCGCTGTGTAAGCCAATGGATGCACCCGTTGAAGAAAACCGTGTCCCCCCGGACGTAATAATACTGTGAAGGAAAACAATCCCCGATTTTTTTCCAGGAATCGAGTTTTAAACTGTACACCTCAACTTCTGACCATTGTTTTTTTTCGTTTTTTAATCTATCGTCGATGTAAGTAATTTTTATCAATTTGTGATCACCACGACCATCGAAACCGAACCCGTAATTAGGGGCGTGCCTCTGACGTTCCGGGGAGAACTTAGAATGGGGCAACACCCTATTTTTCCTCATTGACGGATTCCATAAATTGATTTCTTCTTTACCGTGTAAGAACTTAGTGATATAACAAATTAATCCGTTACACGAACCCAATAATTCATAGGTACATTGTTTTGTGTTTGTTACGGGGAAGCCCGGGTGAATTAGCTCATCACACGGGCTGCCCGCGTAACACCACGATCGAAGCCCCTCGTTAGGATATAATTGGTACACAATTTGGAAAAGACGCAAATGGTTGCTAACGAATTCCATTTTCTTCAAATGTGTGTCGATGAAAATTGGATCGTTGATTAGAGAACGCCATGATTTACAAACGGATCGAAATCGAACGAGAGAACTCACGGGTAAATGCAATAAAATCTTGTTTATGATTTGATCCGTGTATAATGGTTTCTTCATCTAAATTTGTCACCTTCATAAAAGATTATTTGGTTCCTCCAGATGTAACGTCTCGATAAATTAATAATTACCAATATGGTAAAAACTTTTTTGGGGAAAAAAGAAGATTAGTTGGAATATTATGAAATTCACAAAACTAAAAAAAGATTTGTGGGGAGAATACTGGCTTTGCTTAATTTTAGCTTTCTTTTGTTGAGTTTTAAGCAAAATGTTTCTTGTTGATATTACTAATTATGTGAGGCTGTGAAATTAATTTCTTGTTGTATGACAAATGTAAGGGAGACAATAATTTCAACGTTAAATTGGATAATTCAAAATTATACCAACAACAAAAAAAACTTTTGGAGGAAAGTGATCACTATTATTTAAAAAGGTGCAAAGGAATAATACGATTTAAAGTGTTTATCTTTTAATCGGATTCGAGTTGTGATAAGAGAGCGAGTAAAGAATCTTATGTCATGAGAATTGAAATTAATTAGGTCAGTAAGTTTCGAATATTTAATTTTTTCTTTTAAAAATCAATCTTAATATTTCTATTCATGCTAAAAAAATCGCCCGTCTAACCGTTCAAACCATATTCCTTTATAGTCTTCACTAATACATAACAACAACAACAACAATAACATATTCAATGTAATTTTAAAGTAGGGATTTGAAGAAGGTAGAGTATAAGTAGATCTCATCCTATCTCTCATAGAGATAGAGAGACTGTTTTAAACAATTCTTAGCTTAAATTACGCATATCAAACAGTTCAAAAAGGAAAAAAATAAAAATAAAAAGAACATAATGACAAAAGTTTGATTATTATACAAATCATACTGCTAAACTTTACATAAAAAATTAAATATTAGCCCACCACAAATGAAAATGAAGTGTTTATTTATACAAAAGATTGGTTGGCCAACCAAATAAAATGGGATCCTATGCATTACTTTGACTAAATCCTCCCACAAAATTCTCCATTTTTCAACTACTACCACCATCACCACCTTGACAAAAAACAATAAAAAAAATACTAACAAAAAAGAATGGAGAAAACTACTAAAACCAAAAAAAAAATCCTTTATTATGTAAAAGTTCTTTGAGGGAAAAGGAAAAAAAAGGTTTGGAATGAGAAATGGATACAATAAATCCATTGAAAGACCAACCTCATTCAATTCCCTTGAGGAAGTTATTGCTTTGGGCTTTGTATGCTCTTCTTCCTATAATAACTTTTTATCACTTAATTACCTTTCCTTTTCCTCACTCACTTTCTCAATCTAAACAATCACTAGTCATCACCACATCATCTTCAACTCCATCAAAAGGTAAGGGTATTTTTTTACTTATATATGTTTTTTGGATTTATACATGAGATATCTATTAGTTGAAAATATGTTTTAATAATCGTGTTAGCATTTTTACGATAGATCATATGCTTTGTATGAGTCATTTAGACAATTTTAAAGATTTATACGTGTGAAAAATATAGAGCTGAGGATGAATTTGAGATCCTAAGCTTTTACCCTTTTCAAAGATTTATACGTGTAGAAAATATAGAGAACTATTAGTACTTAAATTTGTATATTATAATATCAGTTTGAGATAAGTTCAAATAGAGTAACATGATCAATGAGGATTATTCATATAGTCGATCCCAACTTATTTGGGATTGAGGCATAGTTATTGTTGTATATGATGTGTTAGAGCTTAAAGGAGTCAAAAAGGTTCAATTATCAACGGAAAATTATACTGCGTAAATAAGGTAAAAATATTTTTTGTTTATATAAGAACTTTATTTAATCCTCTTGACATAAAGGAGGTTCAAAATTACTTTAGGTCACAAATCTAAATCTTAGGTTTGACACTCCTATTATTTTTTGGTATGAATTTCTAGTTTCCCCACTATATATATCATTCCCATATTTGCATGCACTTTTATTGGTAATGTAATGTTACATCAAAACCTCATTCTTTTTGTGCAGAAATAGGAAATGCTAGTGTAGAAATTTCATGTGACTATAGCAATGGCAATTGGATTCAAGACAAATTAGGCCCTTTATACACAAAATGTAACACTATCAAAGAGGGCCAAAATTGTATAACACATGGTAGACCTGATAATGACTATCTTTATTGGAGATGGAAGCCAAATAATTGTCAACTTCCAAGATTTGATCCAAAAAAATTTCTTCAACTCTTCAAAAACAAGAATTTAGCATTTGTTGGTGATTCACTAGCTAGAAATCAATTGGAATCATTACTTTGTATGTTATCCACTTTTAGTCCTCATGACTTAGTTTTTAGTCATGGTGAGGAAAATAAGTTTAGGAAATGGCATTTTCCTTCACATAATGTTAATATATCAATATATTGGTCACCTTTTCTAGTTAAAGGGGTTGAAAAATCAGACAAGACATATTATAATACTTTGTACTTGGACTCTGTTGATGAGAAATGGGCTAAAGATTTAGGACAAATGGATTTGGTTGTGTTTTCAATTGGACATTGGTATTTGCTTTCAGCAGTTTATTTTTATGGTGACAAAGTACTAGGTTGTCATTCTTGTCCTGGTTTGAATTACACTGAGGTTGGATTTTATGATGTTTATGGTAAGGCATTTGAGACAACTTTTAAGACAATTCTTGATAGGAGGGGTGATGGCAAAGACAAACTTGATGTGATTGTGACAACATTTTCACCAGCACATTTTGAAGGTGAATGGGATAAGTATGGGGCATGTTCTAAGACAAAGCCTTATGATGCTAAGGAGAAGGAGAAACTTGAATGGATGGACGCGGAGATGAGGGAAACATTGATAAAACAAGTGAATTTATTGAAAAAAGAAGTTCATGAGAAGAATGTGAGGTTTGATGCAGTGGATGTGACTAAGTTGGCGTATTTGAGACCTGATGGTCATCCTGGACCTTATATGCATCCTTTTCCATTTGCTAATGGGATTCAAGAACGCGTTCAGAATGATTGTGTTCATTGGTGTTTGCCAGGGCCTATCGATACATGGAATGAGATTTTGATGCAAGTCATGATCAAGAAAATGGACAAGCTAAGATAGTTTAGTGAAGAAAGTTTTTACTTTTACTAGTCACTATATGTATGTTGATTTTTCCAGATTCTTGTCCATTGAGTAATTTTTTTTGTTTCCCTTGGAGAGCCAAAGAAAGGAATTTAGATTTGTGTCACTTAGGGGTCCATAAAAGGAGAAACGCATGCTACCAGAGTTCAAACTCGAGACTTCTGGTTCAGAGTTGGGAGATCTCCTCTCATCCATTCCACTACATCCGTGTGATTTTTTTTATTACTTGGATAGAATAATGTGAAAGAATTGAATAGAAGATTTAGATTTTGAAGAAATGTAGAATCTAGAGATTTGTTTATGTATTATGATTTTCTTGAAATGGAGTCTCAAATTTGTAACTTATTCATGTCATTGTAACACTATTAGTTGGTCACATTTTAATACCATGATGTTAAAGTTATACATTATTGTTTGCTTTAAAGACTCTAAATATCATGAATCATGATGTAAAACAAGTGAGTTACAATAAATTGCAGCTCAAGGAAGGAACTAGGAATTCATCGGAAAATTATATTATTTATTCAAGAGTCATACTATGACTTCTTGTTTTTATTATTTGAATCTCTTTAATGAAATTTTTGACCGTGTTAGTACTCAACCTCTAATCTCGTCAGAAGTGGGATGGATCATTAGTTTCTACTTTTTTACCACAAAAAATTCAATCAAGTGCTTCGACGTGCAACAATGTTAGTCGGAATTGTAGCACATCACACCACTCAAGGCTAGATTGTTTTCTAATATTGCTAGATCACAAACTAGACTGTTCAACCAATCACAAACTTGTTAAAACCAAGGAGAACTTCACATTCACATATATTTTCAAGTATACAAAACTGAATAATTAAAACAAATAATAAATTACTCTAAAAAAATCAATAAAAAAAAAAAGTTTCAATATAAACCATATATACACACACCCTCCCCCTCCCTTCTTTTTAGTCATTATTGACAAACTTTAGGCAAAACCTTATTTGTGCTAATCTTTTTCTTCATCTCCTCTTCTTCTTAACTACTTTATTCGTATTCATGTGAGTACTTCAATACTTGTCACATCAAACTTCAGATAAAAATTTAAAATATTTTAAATTGTCAGATCAATCTGATAATAAAAGTGTCAATACTTTGGCATTATCTCGCTAAACTTCACATAAAAAATATGAACTTTGCTTGCTTTCAACTTATGTGAAGTTAGACTTTTACAATTCAAACTTTAGATACGTATGTCTCAACTTCGAGAAAATGACATAAATAATCTCTTAACTATAGGAGTATGTCTAAAATGGTCTATTAACTATACCCTTAATGGATTTAATCTTTTAACTATTCAAAAACTTATCAACTTTGGTCCCTTAACTATACACTTATCGGTTTTAGTCCATTAACTATAAACTTATCGATTTTAATCATTTAAGTATTCAAAAACTTATCAAGTTAGGTCTTTGTCCATTTTTTAAATACAAATAGCTTAGGTTTATATTAACGAAAATCTTCGTGAAATTAAATCTTTAACCCATTTTTTAAGTTGTCTCTATCCCCGCATTTTTTTCTTCAAACTACTCTTATGAAAAGAACAATAACATCAACAATTAATAATAAAATTAATGAGGAAAGAAAATGTAAGTCCTAATTCTATTCAATGAGGATAAAATTAAGCATATAATTATTGTTAATGACTTGAATATGCTAATCAGTGCGGATTTTATTTAATTTACTCAAATTTCTTTACGTAAAATAAAATGAATAGAATAATTAAATTGATCTATTTAAAAAATAAAAAATTACAAATCTGTCATTTTATAAATTTCAATTTCTGAAAAATTAAACAAATTTCATTCAATGAAGTCGTTGGAGTACAAACTTTAGATTTAACGGGTAATAATTTTTTTCTTTTTATAATAAACTTGTCACGACCCGATTCCTCGAGCCGTGATGGCACCTACTATATCCCACTAGTAGGTAAGCCAACCCGTAACCCAGAATGACTAGTAGTGGGTAGAAGGGCAGAAACTAAACAAGAGTGCAAAATTTAAGATAACAATATAAACAAGCGAAAGCAAACCAAAACATATATACCAATAAAGATCCCCCCCAGAACTTGGAAGTCACTAGTACAGATCTACTAACAAAACGAGTACAAGTCCTAAAAGTAGACCACAAAAACTGGACTGTCTCGAAAGGCAAAAAACAAGTCTATGTATACAGATGGAGACTGAAGTAGTACAAACGCCGCGTGCTCACCCCCGACTCTGGATCAGACTACTCCAAGCTCGATATCAACTCTGGCCACTGGTGCTCAGGCCTGCATCACGAAAACAGATGCAGAGCGTAGTATGAGTACCAAAACAACAGGTACCCAGTAGGTATCATAGACCGACTGAACTTGAAAAGTAAAGGCAATATGAAAGAAATAATAGCACAAACAAAGGTCAAGAACGGAAGTCTAAGTAAATAATGGAATGCACACGAGTGTAAAAAGAACTAACTAAAGTAATCTATAAGCTAACTATACCTAACTGGACCCCCATAAGCCCAGAAGGTACACTCGTGCTCAAGTTTAATTAAAAACTCGAACGGACCCCATAAACCTGACGAGTACACAGAATAACTATAACTAAAGAAAATTGCATATGAGAACCCAAGAATGGAGAACATCAAACCAGAACCCCAACCCCAATTAATAGAATCTAACAGTACGAAGGCCGGACCTCGAACCGGATGCTCACCAGAAGTACCCAAGTAACCAGTCACAAGTATCAAGTAATAGAGTCTGGACCTCTAACTGGATGCTCTATATAAGTATTTGGGTGATAGAGGCTGGACCTTAAACTGGATGCTCTATATAAGTATTTGGGCGATAGAGGTCGAACCTTAAACCGGATGCTCTATATAAGTATCAATGAAGTCGGGGCCGGAGCTCGAATCTGAATGCCCGACAAATGTTTTAATGTAGTTGCCGAAAGAGTCTCAATCGATCCATGCTCATAAATGTTCGTGGAATGCCGTCCATACTTAGCCAATCAATGTAAGTCTTTGGAACCGAATCAAAAACCAACTTCAAATCGCGAAGCAGAACCAGTGTCGCCGACGTAACTCGTAAAGCCGTAACATCGGGGAAATAAATATAACTATCGTCGGAGAAAGCGTATCGCCTAGCTAAGGCCCAAACTATCAGACTCAAGTCTGCTACACCAATCTATAGGGATCTAAGCTGACCGAGCGACGTCGGGGCAAAACTAAAGCCTATCAGTTCCGAATCATGTATTTCTAAGGCAAGCCCTAGTCAAACCAAACTAAGGCCCAACATGCTTCAGATAAAAAGTAATCAAGCATACAAGCACTCCACATAGCAAGGAGGGTCAATTAGTAACATATAGCATGCTCACAATTACCCGATAATTCTCGAAAGAGGCCAAAACATGATTTCTAAACACCTATGCATGATTCAATAAATACCAACCCAAATCCCAACTAATCAACATGCATTCACACTCTCGAGCTCAATCTAAGAGAGGGTAGCCATAGGCTACCCGTAGGCCGATCACACGCGCTTCAAAATCACTCCTCCGGAGCTTTTCCTTTCCGAACGACCTCGAAATGCTGCCACACTATCAAAAATGGAGTCACAACGCTATTACGGTCGTTTAGACACTAAAATCGCAAGAAACGGAGACGGACCAATTTCGGGGTAAAAACGGAGAAAGTGGGACCCACACCGGAAATTCCGAAATTAACCCCAAAAGTAGGTCCTATTCAGTTCCCTGAGCTCATGTCCCAAAATGGGACACAATTCGGGGCTCGGGAACATCACAATATCAACATGCAACCAAAACCCGGATTTTCTCAAGCACTAAAAAAATGGGACAGAAGTTGAATCAGTAAATTTACCAGAAACGGGAGGTCTAAAGTGAATTCCGACAACACCACGACGTTATCCTTGAAAAACCACTCAAGATAGTCTCAAGAATCACTGAAATCGGACCTAAAATGACTGAGAAAACAAGTCTCAAAAATTCCAAAATCAAGCTCACAAAAAGGGGTCGTGACAGCAGGTATTTTATGAAATTTACCTCAAACGGGGATCCCAAATCAGTTTCCGAGCTCACAAACGCGTTGCTTGCGAAAACCCCCACAAGATGAACCTTTGAATCACTGAATTTGGACTTGAAATGAGAGAATTAAGCCCTTTTAAAGTTTTAGAACTAATGCTGAATTTTCTGCATAAATACAGCAGATTTCAGCTTATTTTGGAAACTTAAAAACTTCGACAGGGAGCTCCGAATTCGTTCGGAACCCCGTGCACGCAAACGAGATATGCAAACATACCAAAATTGATATTCCGGACTCAATGGCACAGTCAAAATTTCCATATGAAGTCATCTCGATAAAAAGTGGGTCCTACTCCCAATGACCATTTTAAACCAAAATCCACCTAGGGGTTCGGAATGAGTCCGGAGGCCTCGGGAGTCGAACGAAAGGTCGTTCTAGACCAAACTCGACATTTCAAAACTAACCGCACTGATGGAATTTTCATCCGAGTGCGTTTTCCAAGAATGTTGACCAAAGTCAACCTTAGACCAAATTTCAAAGGCTAAAACGCCTAATGGTTCAAACTCGAACCGAAGGCCTCGATACTCGTGTCAACCATGCTACTAGCCTAATTTGGCCATTCCGGAGCTGATGAAATCGTCAGAATTCCATTATGAGGTCATTTACCTGACGTTTTGACTAAAGTTAACTATTTAAGTTTCAGAAGCTCCAAAATGGGGAAACGGACATAAAACCCAAACGAACGACTAGGCGACCGAACAATCAGTACCAGCAAGTCATAAATGACTTGAGGTCGCTATAGGAATGCTCTAAACGATGAAAAGGAGGCATTAATGCAAAAATGACCTGAAGGGTCATTACAAAAGTTAAGCATATTGAAGTCATTAGTAGCAATAATATGCTTCATTTTATCATCCGTTGAATAAAATTATGACTTATATTTTCTTTCTTCATGAATTTTATTTTAAATTGTTGAGGTTAAGGTTATTCGCATAAGGTTAATTTGAAGAAAAAATAGCGGAGAGAGAGAAATAGTAGAAAAAATTGCTAAAGAATTTAATTTCTCGAGGCATGAATTCCGTTAATATAAACCTAAGCTATTTGTATTAAAAAATGGATAAAGACCAAACCTAATAAGTTTTTGAATACTTAAAAGACTAAAATCAGTAAGCTTATAGTTAAATGACTAAAACCGGTAAATGTATAGTTAAGGGACCAAAGTTGATAAGTTTTTAAATAGTTAAATGACTAAATTCATTAAGTGTATAATTAAGGAACCATTTTAGACCTACTCCTATTCCTATAGTTAAGTGACTATTTATGTCGTTTCTTCTCTCAACTTCATCCCTCGTACGTGTGAAAGTTCATTTAAAGCAGCTAAAATTGTAACATTGGCTATGCCTTAAATACATCCTAAAATTGGCAATTTCTGCATCTCACCCCCATAACAAATCCTCTTTTTTCTACAGACTCTCTTCGCACTTTGTTCTTCATTTTGCGGTCCAAGATTTGGCGCAATTTCATCAACTAATTGAATGTATGTCATTTTCATTTCTGTATATATATATTAGCCGAACACAACAATTTTGAATTAAATTACCCATTTTTTGTTGATTTTTTTCAAAATTAGGGTTCTAATTTTTGGTGTAGCATTTTATTTTTTCTTCATTTTAATGTAATTGAAGCTTCTATTCTTTGATTTTATCTTCTCTTTATGCAGCGGAGATTCTTGATTTGTCTGGGAATACAGTAGGAGGAATTAATTTAGCTTTTTTTACTCAAAGTTTGGAATTTTGAAGCAAAAGGGAAGAAGAATCCAGTGTAACATTGTTGAGTATATTAGTCTTGAGCTGGAATTAAGGTATTTTACATTTTTTGTTCCATAATAAGTGGCTCCGAAGTAAATAATTTTGTAACTGTGGCTGGCCTTCCTCGGGAGTTTAGTGTACGGGGCTGCCCTTTTTTGCATTCTTGCTTTGGTAATGTTTCTTTTGAATCGAGGGTAAACAACATCTCTGCCTCACAAATACTAAGATAGGGGTAAAGTCTGCGTATATCCTATCCTCCCCAGACTCACTTGTGGGATTACATGTTGACTTCTTCTTGTTGTTATGCTGCTCAACAATGGGGAGAGAAAGAAAACTCCCTCTGTTTCAATTTGTTTGTCTGGTATTGACTTGATACGGAGTTTAAGAAATTAATTTAGCTTTTTACTCAAAGTTTGGATTTTTGAGTCAAAAAAGAAGAAGAATCCAGTGTAACGTTCTTGAGTATCCAAGTTTCAGGCTGGAATTATGGTGTTTTGCTTTTTGATCCATAATAAGTGGCTCCAAAGAAAATAATTTACAATGGGGTTATAATAGACCCTTGTGATCAGCCCTTCTCTCGAGCTTTAGTGCACTAAGCTTCCCTCTTTGCATTCTTGCTTTGATAACATTTCTTTTGAATCGAAGGTCTATGGGAAACTACATCTCTACCCCACAAAGGTAGGGGTAAAGTTTGCCTATATCCTACCTTCCCCACCAGACTCACTTGTGGGATTACAGTGGGTTTGTTGTTGTTGATATGCTCAACAATGGGAAGAAAAGGAATACTCTTTTTGTTCACGGAGTTTAAAAAATATAGAAGACTTTTGAATCTTATGGTCTTAAGCTAAAGATATGTAGATGTACCAAAAATGCCCTTCAATCTTGTGATTTTGAACATGTCACGTGGAAGGTTAGAATTAAGGAGTTGCTAAAAAAGGAAAGAGGCATTCTTTTTGAAATGGACTAAAAGGGAAAGTAAGATAAACAAATTGAAATGGAGGGAGTATATTGTTTGAAAATAGAGCAGAATATGGAGTTGTTATTGGCTGTGTTTGGTATCAGTATGATGGAAGTCATTTTCCATAATAATTGATTTTTCTAGTGTCTGGTTACCAGAAAATGTTTTTCTTCAAAAGGGGGGAAATGACTTCCCTGGTAAAAAGTGTTTTCCGTACAACTAACTTAACTTTTAGCTTCATGTTTCTTGATCCAACTAACGCATGTTTCGTGTTACAATATTTGGGGAAGTTAAGTATATACATGCATACATGGTTCATTTGAGTTAAAATATTAAAGAAAGCTTTTTTGTGTTTTCTTACTTTTTAGTTTTACAGGAATGCGTCAAGTCTGAGGGAAGTCCCATGTAATGAATAGCTTGTTTCATGCATGTTCTGTTGCAATATTGACAAGCACTACATATCTGCCTTGAAGAGTTCAATTTGTCGAATTCTGGTGATATCTTGGAGGATGAGCTTTTGCACATGCTTGAATTAGAAAGTTGATTTTGACTTGTTTCTGGATAGAATTAGCATCTAACAAGTGTAGTGGTGATAGTTCTCTTTCACGGAAGTTTGATCCCATTCCAATAATGAAGGAAGAGAGAGATGGTTTCTTTGTTGTTAAGAAAGGAGATATTGTTGGAGTCTACAGAAACTTGGGTGACTGCCAAACTCAAGTCGGATCCTCGGTAACTATTGGAGGAATTTTAATCTGCATTAATGTTATATAATGTGTGTATGTACACATATATATGTGTATATATATATACGAAGCTAGATATATGTATGTATGTTTTGTGTATTGATATGGTGTCAACTGTGACTTTTCTCACTTTTTCCCCTTGGTGGCTTGAACGCCCAATCTATTGGTTGGCACTGGAGTGCTCTTGCCACTGGATAAACTTCACTTGTCAACTTGTAGTCAATATAAATATAGGCGAATGCTACGCCACATTTCTCTTATCTGTTCTTTTCCTCGTGAATTTATGCAGATGTAGTTGCACTGCAAGAACTTCATAAAAAAAGTTTGAACATATTTATTTGCTACAGCTTCATTTACATAGGTTGACAGGAAGCTGGTGCATAATTTATCTGCAGATTTCAGCATTTCCTTGATGCTTTCCTTGTATGAATAAAATTATTTTTCAAAAGAAATAATATTTATTACAGCTTCAACTTGGTTTTTCTTAATCAATGATAAAGTTATAGTAGTGTAGGAATTTCTCTTACAGAATAGGGGTGGTAAAGGCAGTTCTGTTATCTGTGTCCATCAATGGTTATATACCAATGTGCATGAAATGGGAAATATATCAAACTTGCAGTTCGTTAATCGGTTCCCCCTTCCCCTTGCTTTGACAGATATGTGATCCTCCGGTTAGTGTGTATAAAGGCTACTCCATGCCAAAGGACACGGAGGAATATCTTCTATCTTGTGGACTTAAAAATGCACTTTATTCTATCAGAGCTGCAGATCTGACTGAAAGTCTCTTTGGGGATCTAGTACCATGCCCTTTTCAGGTAAGACATTGTACTAAATTGTGTGCAAAAATTGTCTGTTTGTCTTTAATAATTGAAGTATGTCATCTCAGAACTTTTGGATGAAGGCAATCCTTGTTCACATCAGCTTTCTTTTCCAGGAGACACACAGGACTCCAAAAATAAGAAAAGGAACAAAGGATAGAGTTAAAATTTGTCTTTCTGATCTAAATTTTGACTTATAGATCATGTTGTGAGTTTGATGCAAGACTAATTTGAACATGTGGGTTCCTTTCTAGAACTACTTAATTACTAATAACTCTCCCTTCCACTTATTATACAGTTCACACTACCTAAGAAAGAATCCTAAACTAGAGGTAAAACCAAAAGTGAATTGATAGAATTCGGCTGTATTGATTACAATTCATCTTTGGAAGTAAAGCCATGATATCCCCATCTGATTTTGTTGCATAAAGAAAAATGTTAAAGTTGAGCTCTTGATGTCATTAGCAGATTTCGCGGAGTCCTGCCATGGTGTTTGCGTTGGGAGAATATTTTTAACTTTAAAACTCGACTTCTGCCTTTATGATATAGAAGGGATGAAGACTTATTACCTCAGTCCCCACAGATCCCTAATTAAGGAAAAATTTTGTGCTGATCCCTTACCATATGAACAAATGATAAAAAGGAGAAAGTGTGCTTTAAATTAAATTATACATGGGACAGATACCACATAGATGTTCTTCTACATATCAATATTATACATGATTCTGTTGTTTATTTTGTACTAAATTAAGTTAAGTTTCCTACTTATTGATGTGAATACTCCTGTTATCAGTAGTACTTGTAAAAATTGCTGAAAGATGCTTACGTCTCATCTTTTGAACCAGTCATTGTCATACAATTTTATCAGCACTAAATTTTTGCAGCATCAATCTTCTTCCAAAGGTGGAGCGTCTGAGCATACGCCGAAGAAGAGGTCTCAGGAAGCAATGTGGTCAGAATATGCGGTAAGTTAGGGCTATATTTGGTTATTGTGTAAGTTGGTCAGCGTTTACAGCAGTTGCTTTTGAAGTATATCTCGTTTCTTGTTCTACAGAGAGAGCTAACTAATGTGCCTACAGTTTTTGGTTATCTTACGAAGTGAGTACATTCTTCAATTTGCACCTCTCTGGATATAGAAGCATGATTATAACAGTAGGGGCTTGTTTGCTGAATTTTCCTTAAGATGCCATAGTAAATGGTCTTACAACTTACATGAGAAAGCGACTTATTCAGCTGGAAGGCAATTTCCTTTCCTAAAGTAGATCTACTTGGAATTTGAAGACTGGATACTAATCCATTGTGAGCGAAATATCAGTATTTTTCTATTATGTCTGGGTAGCCCTTTTTGAAGAAATGATTATGTAAGGAGGTTGAAAGTCTCCAATACGCTACCTGTTAAGCTAATCTGTTTAAACGGAATACTAGTAGCTTGTTAATAGGTTTCTACAGCTGTTTTTAGAAATATCTCGATATAGCAGTAGCAGTAGTTGTTGTTGACAAGTCTCCGCAGCTATTGTAGTTGTGTATAAATAAAACTAAAACTAAAAATAGGTCAGAGTGGACAATTAATAAGAACAGTAGTGAGTAGATTGTTGACATGTTTCCGTAGTTTTGTGCTTTTCTTTGGCTCTAAATGATACCTTATGGATCTTTGGGGCTTAGGCTGTTAATAGATCATGCTGGCATCTTACAAAATATTGAAAATAGAAGTAGTATTTCAATAAAATAAAAATAGGTCATGCTGGGTGGCTTATAAGAAAAGTAGCTTGCCAGCAAGTTCTTGCAGCTGTTGTTATCTTTGCTTTTTTCTATTTCTTAATAAAAGCTCATGTAAGGTATTGGACTTTATAAGATTGAACTTCATAACAAAGGATTATATAGTTCTGAGAATCTATTCAAGGAGCCACATCCTAGTAAATGTAGCTAGAGATCTGAAAATACTATTTCTAGTAAAAGGCGTCTTTCCCTGTTACAGATTGCAATAATTCTTCTGATAAAGAAGATTCCAGTAAGTTATTGTGATGAGAAACATTTATAATGTGGAAGGAACAGCAAACAATAGATATCAGTATCCTACCTGTTTAGAAAATTTTTCTCTCAGCGAAAATTGACAAACAACATATTTGTCATCTAGTTTATTACATGTGACCTGTGTATCAAGTATTTTCATTAGATGACGGGATGATCCCAGT
>JAJOOR010017556.1:0-13868 GCA_036250505.1 Solanum acaule
TGATTATATTAAAGAATAATTAGTTATTACTATTGTTGACTAGTGGATCTTTATAAAATTATGTGTATTTAAATTACAATTTCAAACATTTATTTAAATTATGTACTACGTGAAATGATTATATTAAAGAATAATTAGTTATTACTATTGTTGACTAGTGGATCTTTATAAAATTATGTGTATTTAAATTACAATTTCAAACATTTATTTAAATTATGTACTACGTGAAATGATTATATTAAAGAATAATTAGTTATTACTATTGTTGACTAGTGGATCTTTATAAAATTATGTGTATTTAAATTACAATTTCAAACATTTATTTAAATTATGTACTACGTGAAATGATTATATTAAAGAATAATTAGTTATTACTATTGTTGACTAGTGGATCTTTATAAAATTATGTGTATTTAAATTACAATTTCAAACATTTATTTAAATTATGTACTACGTGAAATGATTATATTAAAGAATAATTAGTTATTACTATTGTTGACTAGTGGATCTTTATAAAATTATGTGTATTTAAATTACAATTTCAAACATTTATTTAAATTATGTACTACGTGAAATGATTATATTAAAGAATAATTAGTTATTACTATTGTTGACTAGTGGATCTTTATAAAATTATGTGTATTTAAATTACAATTTCAAACATTTATTTAAATTATGTACTACGTGAAATGATTATATTAAAGAATAATTAGTTATTACTATTGTTGACTAGTGGATCTTTATAAAATTATGTGTATTTAAATTACAATTTCAAACATTTATTTAAAGAACATGGAGATATATGATTTATCAATGTAGTGTCATAAAATATTCCGATATAACTATGATCAACTGGTTGCTCCTCTAATTGAAGTATGGGGACATTTTTTCGTTACCTAGATTACACCTTCGGATACCCCATAAGGAAATTTTTTCTACTCCCCCCAATTTTCACTTTACGCCTCTCCAACTCCCCTTATGTTATAAGGAGTGAAATTAGACAAGAAGAACCTCTATAGAAACTAGTCCTTTATAATTCGTAATATATAAGAGAACGAGACACAACTCCGATCCACAGTCGGGGGAAAAGATGTGGATCGATGACCCTACATAGACAACTACATAGAGAGGTCTCTACTAATCTATATAAAAGAGATCGAGACACATCCCCAGAGCCATGAAAAAAGATGTGGATTGATCACCCTATATAGAAAATTACATAGGGGGTCTCTACTAGTCTTTACATTCCTTAGTTTCGTTTCCCCACCCACCCACCCACCAAGAAAAATATTACAACCTATGAGGTCTGCAAGTTTCGCAGATTTAAGTAATACTCTTTGATAAGATTATATAAAAATTGGAGGAATTTCGATAATTTCAACAATTTATCAAATTTTTATATTTATGAGGAAAAAAATATAACTTTAAAAATGAAATTGTATTTTCAAACAAAAATTCAACTCAAGTCAATTTAATTTCAAATCATTATGCCATATCACATTTCAAATGGTGCTTAAGAAAAGGGCTACAAATAGAAAATATTTTTAAGAGTTAAAAGGAGGAGGAACAAGTGAAGAAACAAGAAATAAAATGTACTCCTTTATCCTATTTTACATGACATTTTTTCTGTTTTAATCTGTCCCAAAATTAAAAGAATGTCACTTTATCATTAGAAATAATTTAATTTTAAAAATTCAATTTTACCCTTAGTTAAATGATTACATACACATAAATATCTAAGGGCTGTTTTAGACCACATGTTTGAAAAGTTTTCCGTTTTTCTTAAATATCTTGTCAAGTCAAATGGTGCGACATAAAATATGACTAAGCTAGCGTTTGACCCCAAATTCCAAAATATTCTTGGCAAATCATTTTGGGGTGAAGTTACACCATGCGTTTGGCCATAAATTTTGAGAGAAATATTTGACTATTTCAAAAAATATGATTTATACCCATAAGTTATACAAATTATTTAAAATACCTTTACGTTTGAATTGGCATTTTATAATGAACATATACAAATAATCTTATAAGTTATAACATAATTGATAACAATCAACAACAACAAAATAACAATATGGGCAGTAGCAATACATTAATTGCATACTCATATTTGTCATTGACTCGAGATGAATTATAACCTATTAAAGATAAATTGTTCTTTTTTTTTGCCACAATCTGTATAGACAACAGAGAGGAATAGTTGTTAGTTATTAATGGAGTAATTTAGTAGATAAAAATTAGTAGAAATTAATAAATGATGGATATTTTTTATAAAATATAAAAAATTGAGGTAATTTTTTATTTTTAAATTTTTTTTCTAAATATTAGAATTTGGCCCAAATATTAATTTTTTTAGTATTTGAGAACTTGTGATATTTGACATATATATTTGTCAAATACTAACAAATTGTATGACCAACCTAATGACGTAGTAAATAAGGCTTTATTTGATTTACATGAATATGACGATGTTGTAAAAAATTCGGCAGTTGTGAATCCTATACCAAATTAAACAAGATTTATGATGTAACCATTACTTTGGCCCGAGATGGGGTGGTTGTTTTCACAGATGCAGGTCTACAAAGGGAGAAGGAAAAAACAAGCATCAGAATGGCAGCTATAGATAGTTGTGGTCATTCGCCTCATGCCTTTGGTACTCCTATTCAATTTGTAGGGAAGGCTATAACTGCTAAAGCACTAGCAGTTCGGGAAGCTGTGGAAAAAGCACTACAAAAGGGTTGGTCAAAGGTTCACATACTGTCAGATGCAAAGAATGTCATACAAATGTTGCAAAAGAATGTGATAACATCTTGGGAAATAGAGACTATTTGCGAGGATGTCTGGCGATTGATGAAGTCTTTTGAAGAAATCGAGATTATATATATTCCTCGAACATGGAATGTATTAGCCCATAATCTAGCAAAAATTTCTATTTCATGTATAAATAGGTTTTCTTGGGATTCTGCCTTCCCAAGTTGTGTTGTAACGGATGCAATGGTGTCTTATGGACATCTGAAATATGTTTTAAAGAAATGCAATAAAGTGTTTTCCTGGAAAAAAAAATAAACACACATTGTGATTGACACTAATCTATCAATTTATTTTCCCTCATATCTTCAACCATTGTACTATATTGATACTATCATATGTTGAGAAGGGGTCAAGGGGAGAGTGGAAACTTAAGCAATATTACACTTTGCATGTTATTTTTAATAAATCAGATCGAATAGTGCATAAGAAATATCTCACTATAACTAATGTCAATATAATTAAGAGCTTATTTGGGTGGATTTTTGGTTTTAAACTTAAAAGTCAAAAGAGTCATAAATTAGAAGTTCTAACTTTTTGACTGACTTATTTTTATCATTTTATCTTAAGATCAAAAGTTTATAAATATTTTTTAAATTTGTCCAAACACTCCAAAAATATTTAAAAACTATTTCAACTTTAAAATATTTAAAATAAGCCAAATCAAACAGATATTAACATTAACTTTAAAATGACTTTAAAATAAGCACTCAAAAACTACTTTCTCTTGAAAAAATATTTGCGAGATATTGAAAAACTGATCTAAATTAGGATATAATTAGCAGTACACCCAAAAAAACCAAATGAGTGCCCTTGTTTTGTTAGTACAAACTAGGGAAACCACTCTTGAGATCAAGGTTCAAATCCAACTAAAGCTCTTTTTCACTGTCTTTTATTTTAAATTTAACTAGATATAATTATATTGATATATCCAAAATCTTTAAATTCGGAGTTCACCTATGCCCATAGTTATAACAGTGAGAGCAAGTGAGAAAAGAGTGACAAGCCACCATCTTAATTTTGAAAAAGGTACACCAGCCTCAATACTTATAAAGAAAAGGACTGAGGCAGATTGGTGGGATATTGAAAAAAGCAAAAGTTTGGAGATCTACTTTTTAACTTTGCTTGCAAAAGTTCTAGTTTTGCATGTGCGCCATAATGCCTCTATTTTGACTTCTATCATCCCTTTTTCATAACCACTATCTATTTCAAAAACCATAATTTATTTTATAATTTCAACATTTTGTATTTATGATGAAAATTTATAGTATATATAATTATATTCCATATCAAAATACAAAATTCATATTTGTATTGGGTAAACAAGTGGTCTGAACACGTGTCAGCAGAGATAATTTTGTAACTAAGAGAAGGAGAGTTTGTGAACTAATCAAACATATGAAGAAAGTTCATATCTCGATAACATGATTGAAAGGACAAATACATCAGATATTATCAAACGAATATTTGGAGTACGATAGAAGAATAGTGCTTGTCAGTTGTCACCACTAACGACATTTTCATGTGGACAACTTCCATTAGACCATTACGTATAGTATTTTAGGGTTCGAGCGGAGGTTCTTTTTTTTTTCTCCGAAACAGAACCTCTTTTATTATTGCATCAACGAAGAACATAGTTTAAACATAATTTTTGCATCCGGGATGATTCAATTTGGGAAAAACTTCTCCCAAGGGATTTCTTTCAATAAAGAGATAGAGTATCTAGCTAAACTATCAGCTATTTTGTTCACAGATCTAGAAATATATATAAATTCAACATGATTGAACATGCTTGAGAGCTTGTGGTTTATCTTTTTAATGTATAAATAATATTTTTGATACACTTGTTGGTCATTTGTATCCCAAGAAATACAAATATACAATAACAACACTTTTAGATTCTTATGCTCCAAATTTTCCTTGTTCATCAAGTGTTTGTCTTATATTTGTTTGCTTTATTATTATAACTTTGTTTTTATCTATTAAAATTGCAATATTCAATTATTTATAATTAAACTTTAATTATGAGTTAAGTTAAGAAGCATGTTCTCGACCTCATACAAATTTAGCTGTACCATTTTACTGGCAAACAATATTTATATTATTTTTGTGTAGGAGTAAACCACAGTATCTTTGTTGTTTCTCTTCTTGTTGGGCATAAACAAGACAAACCTTAACAGCTACAAATATCACCTACTTGTGAACATATAGTCTAATTAATTACACTGTTTTTGTAGGCAACAATTCATTGACAACCTTCTCTTGGAACAGTTCAATGTAACAAAGTCGGTTGAACCTAATCACTTAACTTAAATCCTTAACAATTTAATAATATGCTTGCTTAGTAATTAAAAATTTACCCATATTGGTGGCTATATATGATTTTTTGTTTCCTTTTGGTTTTTCATTCGATATTCGGAGTCTGTTGGAGTTCTGAGTAAATTCAAATCGTGTACTACAGGGTCAATTTGAGAGTAAGGCTCCCAATAAGATTTTCTTCATACTCATGATATTTAGATCTGATTAAGAATAAAGCAATCTCATAACTACACCATAATTTATGTTGTTTTACTATATATAATTTCATGTCAAACAAACACATAACTACACCATAATTTATGTTGTTTTGCTATATACAATTTCTTGTCAAACAAACACATGGCTGCAGTAGAAACAAATATATATTTCACCAATCATATTTTCTTTATAACAATGTGTTTGGTACAAGAGAAAATGTGTTTCATAAAAAATGATTTTTCTAATAATGTTTTCCTAGAAAATAAATTATTATTTAAAAAAAATATGTTTAATCAACAAACATAATATATTATCCTATGAATATTTATATATTTGTACAAGCACAAAGAGAGTGGATGTGAGGTGAGTGGAGGTGTTGGGGTTGGTTGATGAACCACATTATTTGACTATATTTGGTGTCCCATACTCATATTAAGATACGATTAAATATATAGGACCTGTTTCTCAGTTTGATACTTTCAACATATTCTAATATTTTTCCATTTTTAAAATTCGAATTCAAAAAGCTCTAATTAAGGATGAAAAAAATACTAATCATCCCACCACGACTTTTGTGATGTCTTCAAATTTGTGTTTGATCATACTTGGTGTGCTCCTTTAAGGACTCAATTTTCCACACCTACTCATCCCCTATAAATTCTAAAGAGAGACAACATCATAAAATATGGTCTACTTTGTTATCAAACATCTTTACTGCCTCTCCTCTTTCTTTCTTTGAAAGATGTCACTTTTGGACTTCCATCTCTTCTTTCTTGATGGAATCAAAAGGTTGTTAAAATGTGACATTTTGGCATTCTAACTTTTTAAATCATTTCCAAACAGTGACATTATATCAACATTAAATTATTAATTATAATAACCTAATATATACAGTAATACCCAAATGTAACATCTCAAAAAAAGTGAATAAAAGAAATCATTTTTCTTCAATCTAAAGATACATATTCTTATCATCATCATTACATCTCGTGAGGAAACCACTTTATTTGTAAGGAACTTATAATCATCTTCAAACGGATCTTAATTAGGACATGTTCTCTTAATCATTTGATTTAAGAGTTAATTTTGCATATCAAGGTTTGTTTCCTCTGAAAGTAACCTAACCTCATGGATAATAATGCTCTAAATCTAATCATAGGGCTAAACACTAGATTTGAAACTACTCTTTCGAATCAAAGAGTTTCATAGACTAGCCTACTAGACAATATTGTTAGTAGTGGTGGATCTAAGGCGAGTTTTGCAAGTTCAAGAATTCACTCACTACTTTCAACTCGAAATATGTAAATATATACCAAAAAATCAAAATTTGCACATATAGTAAAATTGTACTTATTTTGAATCTACTGACTTTAGATTCTAGATCTTCCTCTAATTATCAATTCTTATGCCCTTCATTACCATTCCAATTAGCCTTTCTTTTTTTAATTTTCTCACTTGATTTCCGATACTCAATTTGAAGCTCAACTAATTTAGATTCGCACTAAAAAATTCCCACTTTGGAAGTAAAACACCTATCAATGACGACTTCATATCCAAAACTTGAACTTGAGATTATCATTTGGTCAAGAATGGAGGAATACTTACCACTCTGTCACAACCTCGGGCGATAGTTGGACTATGTCTTAGTAAACCCATAGTTGTGATCCATTGATGAAGAAGAAGATAAGGTAGAGAGTAAGTCTGAAATATGATACAAAGATGGAGAAAAAGAACTAGTAGAAGAAGACAAACTAATCACTCAAATTTTGAAGTGTTTTACATTGATGATCTCTAATGAAATGTAGATGATCACATAACTAAACCCCTAGCAATAGCTTGATTCATTTTAAAACTAGTAGTTCCATACACAGGCAAACCATCTCTAGTTGCATGAACATGACCAATCATGCCTATATTCTCAAGTTCAAAAAGATCAGAACTTGCACAACTCCTACCATCATCATCATCTTCATCTTCATCTCCATCTTTGTAAAATCCTCTGTATTGATGCTTTGGTTCTTCATTCTTGTATATGCTTTTGTGACCACAATGTTCATCAACAATTACAGTAACAGGGCAAAATCTCACTGACCTTTTCGATTTATTACTTCTCAAAGTCGAAGAAGGGGTTTTGTTCAAGCAAGAAGATGTAGTTGAGTCATTCACTGATCTTGATTTCCTCCAATCTTCATGATGATTTTTCTTCATGTTTCTCGAATTGAATATCGAATTTAAAAAGTTTGCTATTTTCCCACCTGGTGAAATAGGTTGTTTCACCATCTTCAATGCTCTTGATTTTGTTCTCATGAACCTTCCTCCTCCTTCACATTTTGGAGTTGTATCTGTATCTGTATCTGTAGAGAATGTAACAACCTTGTCTGATCTTCGAACTTGTCTTGTTGGTCTTGGCAATGTATTGATGGATCTTGACTCTGTTTCTGAAGAAGAAAGCATGCTTGACTCTGTTGATGAACTTGAATCTGAACTGAAGTGTCCTGAACTTTGTGTATATTTGTAACTTTCCATCCATTTCTCAATCAATATTGCACGTCGAAGGCTCACGATTTCTTCTTCATTGTTGCTCTTTTTATTTGGGACTTCTTCATGTTTTTCTTCTTCTTTGGATTCGTCAATTGAATGATAAATAGCTTCCAATAAAGAGGAAGAAAACGATGGTGTCTTACGCCTTTGATGAGGTCGTATTATTGGCTTT
This sequence comes from Solanum acaule, assembly GCA_036250505.1. NCBI lineage: Eukaryota > Viridiplantae > Streptophyta > Magnoliopsida > Solanales > Solanaceae > Solanum > Solanum acaule. The sequence goes on from JAJOOR010017556.1 coordinate 8,042, forward strand.
TCCCATGAAGACATTTTTCTTCTCTTCTCTGGATCTGGATCAACAACTGAGAAAGATGAAATGAAAGTCAAAATGGGAAATGGGGGCTTGTGGTTGATGCAATTGAGTAGTAGCAAGTAAGGGGATGCATTTATATAAAAAACAGGGGAATCTGGAGTGGTAACTATTTGGTCATTCTTAATTATAGGTCAGAGTCGTTTTTGTTAGGAAGCAAGCGTTTTATTCCAATGTGGAACTTTTGTGGATTTGGTCAGGTAATTACTGCTTTAACCTTAACTAAAGGTTTCATGTTCGAGTCTCTCAATTCAAATTTAATCGAGCTTCAACGTGACGAAACCAACCAAAAAAAAAAAAGGGAAGCTTAGCGCGCGCGTGCGTGTGGTTCTGCCAGAATGGCTAAGCAAGTGCTGTTCAGTTTTCTTTTTACTCACTGTCTACATCTGCCTATTATTATTGTAAACTACAAGAAGAGTTGATTACTTAATATTCAAGTACTTGTTTGTCTAGAAACTGTTATTATTATTTCAGAAGCACTTGTATCTCCTAGGTGTAGGTGTAGGTGTAGGGGTGGAATATAAATTGAGCACAGTACACAACTTCTACCAGCAGTATCATGACATACCACACGTTTTGTTTTCACCAATTATTTTATTTTGATAGAGGCCGATGAGATAAGGAAATTTGCTGAAAAAAAGTAGTAGTAGATATAATGTAAAAAATACCCTTGCTAGAACTAAAAGTCATGTTGCAGTACACTTGACGGGAGGAAAAGCCAAAAAGGGGCAGAGAGAGATGGTTGATCATAGACTCACAAAATGACAATCGATTTAAAACTTATTATACTGATATCTCACACGCTAATACTATACAAAAACCACAAAATAAAATGATAAATGTGTCACACGGGCTCATAATAATTATAAAAAATGAAAACTAGTTTTGAACTCTAATTAAAAAATAATTTTAAAAAACATTTTCTAATCTCCCCTAACCCAACCCCTAATCACCTACCTAACCCTTTCCCCTTCGTCACCCACCGTCTTCCCACTCATCCAGCGAGTTCGCCTCTCTATTTTTTCTTTTAGATTCAAATGCTAAAAACCTTTAAGCGTACTAGTTCTAATTGAGGTGTCTACGATGGCTTAAACCAACCAAAAAAGAAACTAGAAAAGGTTAAAGCATGGTATGTTCGTGGGAAAAGGGTAGAGAAGTGGGTCCATGCTCACCCCAATAGCAAAGCAGTGCACCAACTAGAGTTGGACCAGCTAACGCAACAGGGAATTTCTCAATTTTCAAAAGAAAGAAACTAGAAAAGAAATCAAAACACAAAAAGAGCCTTTATTGCAGTTTCACACACATCACAATGGTGAATCAGTCCAGGCAAAATCTAAGGGGTAGTGATTTTTGGAGCCAGTAACAAATATGCATATAATTGAGCAGAGATCAATGTAAGCACAAATATGCAATCGTGCCATTTTAGCCATTCAATGGATCACTCTCTTATCACTGATTAATTCTATCTAGATTATTCCATCTGCATGCAATATAGAATGCACCTCATTTGGCCCCTGTGGAGTTCAATCTGTCAACATCAACTAACTGGTACAAATCTCCCCGCCTTTGTTTTTGAAATGGAAGGTATGTTCTGCACATCGAAATACGACTTTGAGCATATAAATGGGCCAGAAGAAGATAAACCATAACTTAGAGATAAGCTCTAAACATGAACAAAGGGTTGTGACTGACAACTGTTTATATTGCCCCTCCATCATCCAAGAGAAAGGACACATTAACCATAAAAAAATCATTTTAGGATGAGAAATATTGAAATAAAATGCAGCAAACCAATGCACAAACTGAACATATACAATGTGAATACATATTCAATCTAAAACTAAGCTAGGGGTATAAGAGGAATTCACCTTCTCTGCTCAATTACTGAATAGTCAATCTCTGCTATTAGTGTAGTCTCCTCATGTTCTGTTGTCACAAGCACTTCTCCAAACTGCAAGATTGAGTTTCTTTAGGTTCCTTTTTATTGGGTCTGTGGGTTAAGCATAAGATATTAAGCAACAGTTGAAGCCACTTTTACAAAACATGATTGTTTCCAATATTTCTTTTCCACCATTAATCAGCTCGTTAATAAATGGTTTGAGATCCTTCTTGTTTCTTCTTTAAAGTGACGTGAGGAACATGTTAACTAAAAGATCTTTGTAACAAGCCACGTCAGACATTAAATACTTACCGGTCCAACAAGAGTAGAGTGTCCCCAAGCAACATAACTAGAACCACCGTCTCTGGCAGGAGAACAAGTTGCTACATACAACTGACAGGAATATGTGCACAACAGATAAGATAGATCTTCGGAGTAGTAAATACAATCAGTGAGGCGCTAGCCATGAGATTCAGAAGAAATTGTGCTCAACTCAGAAATTTAAGTTTTGTACGGACGGAAATAAAAGTGCTACATTTAAATTGATACTAATAAGAAGTAGTGTAATACTATGATACATTGATACGATATACATGATTCCTACTGTCAACTATACATGAAAAGAAAGAGGAAAAAGATAAAGCAATTTGACATCAAAGAAGCACCTCTTAGGCTCATCTAACAGGGTAAGTACAATATCTTCACTTTTGGAAAACTAAGAATTATTGAAATCATCCATGCAATCCATAATGGATTACATGGACGAGAACTTACAGATTCCAACAACAGACAAAAAAACAGCACAATCTTTAACACCAAATAAAGCACTGCATACATAAACAAATTTGGAGACATTTCAAGAAACAAGGCAGCAAACACTGTCAAAGACCAATTGCACAAAAGTACAACAACATACCCAGGGTAATCCCGCAAGCGGGGTCTGGGGAGGGTGATGTGTACGCAACCTTACCCCTACCTTGTGAAGGTAGAGAGGCTGTTTCAGATAGAAACTCGGCTCAAGTAAAGCATAATAAAATCACATTTGGAAAGGAAAATACAGTAATACAGAAGAGTATAGTGGAGCATATAGGTATCAGTGTTGTACCTGGCAATCAGAAGCCCTGCAGGACAAGTAACATAGATGTTACTAGTTATTCTTTATGTGCATGTAAAGTCAAATTATTATACAGACTTCATTAAAACTTGACTGCAATGTATATGAACGAAAATGTAAGCAATCAAGTCTTCCTAGGATTTGAAAGATCAGAGTGTCTCCAAATTTCAATGCATGAAGAAGCAGCCAAAGGTTTTTAATAGGACTAGTCCCTCCAACCCTAATTCAATAAATTTATCTTGCCCTTATAGAGTTGAGTAATTTCCAACCTGAAACCTAAGTTTATTAGTTAGTATTTTAAATGTAAAATAAAGGAGTGACAAACTATAAAAAAAAAGTAGCACAATTTTTGGCATCTAAAAGTATTAAAGAGACATAAAAGACAATGGGAAGAAGAATGAAACTAGTAAATCCTAACATAAACTCATATAAACTTGCAAATCAATATATATCCATCAACTTCCACAACTTAGCTGTATCAACTTAGCCTAGTACAAGAATCACTATGGCATGTGCCATAAATGTTCTATATGATAAAAGTCAACATGATATCAAGTAGATCGCATGGTCAGCAATAACCATCAGTAACAATTTGTTGAAAGGTGCAAAGTACACTCTTAAATTACAAGACACCCTTGTTATTTCCACTATTGGGGGAATCAAGAAAAAGTGGTTTATAGGTATGACTCTGTGATTTGATTCAATATCTCTGCTCTAAGACATATAAACAAACAAACAATAAAGAATGTGAAATGATAAATATCCCGCTTGGATTTCATTTGTCTAGAATTTCATCTGGTACTTACATATTTGGTTCCTAAACAGAATCACTGGGTATGTTGTTGGTTCCTAAACAGAATCCCAGAAACTAAGATGAACCTCAATATTTGACAACCCCTCATGTGATTAAGAAGGCTTCACCATCAAAAGAAAAGATCACAAAGATAGCCCCCGATGGTATTTTACAAATGATATAAAGCACTCAGCACCCCTAGTAACACACTAGCACAGGTTATGAAGAATCAGCTTTTATTACATGATAGAATAAACCAACACTTAGTCACTTGTGTAGTACTAAACTCATCACTACCTCGCCCTTTGCAACAGTTCCCAATGCAGGGGACCGGTGGTCATGTTAAAGGCACCAGGATAACAAAGCAGATGAGCACCTAACAAGCAGGAAAAAACAGTAGTTAACAGAAAGTAGCTCATAACGGCAGGTTAAATCAGACATAAAATAGCCTATTTACTTCCATTTGCAAAATCTAGATGAGACAGGAATACAATTCGTCTACATCACGAATAAATTGTACGCATGGTAAAGTCCATTTATGAGGTAGAGAATATGACAAGCCACATATTCTGCATAGTATTTCAACTATCTTTAACTTGCCAAAGCTTCCATATCCGATTACAAAACCTACGATCTTCCAATGTCTCAGAAGTGAAGAATTCAACTTGGAGGTTTCCCAAAGTTCAGAAGAAAAGGAGAAGGCAGAAAGGGTAGGTCTTCTGGATGAACATTACATAACTGAGAGAGTAACTGCCTTGCATATAGAGAAGATATGAAAGTAAGATATTTATAGTACACATATAGAGAAGTATTACCTCTTGCAGCATAGATAGCCGCCAGTTCTTGGAAGCGAATATCATAGCATATACCAATACCAATGCGTCCAACCTCTGCATATGGAATTCACTAGTTACTTACAGTAGCTCTACTGAATGGCTGCAAGTACATTGGTATAAGATTATAGAAATATTAAGCACATCTTCATCAACTAATTTCAGGAGAAAAGAAAAATGTTGGCAATATGCTGTGCATCTTTCCAAGTGAAATGTTGCAGCTAACAAGATATCTTCAAAAGGCGGATACCAGTAAAATATGATAAAACAGCAGAGGCTGGTTACTTTTATTTTTTTGATCAAGTACACAATATGCTGGTTACTAGATTGAGACTCACCATCAGACTTGGAAAAAATGGTTGCAACTTTCCTCCTACGTCAGAATACCTCAAACTTTATATTTGAACAAGTCAAACAAGGACATAACCGATTTGTCGCCCCAAATTTTATATAGCATACTACTTAATAGGTGAACAGAGTACATCTTAAATCAGTAAAAAGCTTGTCAAACCTGTGTCTACAATAGTAGGTCTTTCTCCAGCTGTTAGGGTCCTTGATTCTTTGAAAGTCATCTTTCCTGGAATGTCAATGTCAAAGAGATGTATCTGCAAAAGCATTGTTTTCAAATTGAATTAGTTAAGGCACTAAGGCATAAGAATTCCAAACATGCAATTAAATAAATTTATGATAAATAGTAGATATAATGAACATAATTGGACTGCAAACCCATGTCATAATCATTTTTTTAAGAGTGTTTTTCTTATAACTCTTTCCAAATGAGAAAGAAATATGCAGACCTTCCTATGCTTGGCCAAAAGCTTTCCATCTGTGCCAAAGACACAACAACTGTTATATAATTTATCACCGCTGCGTTCAGGTATAGAGCCACCAACAATTGTAATCTTTCGACTCCGAGAAACTTCAGATAACATCCTAGTTGAAGGAGATGCATCTCCACCAGCATCAATGTCCTCTGCATATACTGGAAAACTATCATTGGAATATGGACTATTCCATATTTCCTGTCATAGCAGGAAGCAATTGTGTTAATTTAAACCTCACTTAAAAACAAGAAGCGAAGAGTAAAAAGAAATACTAATGGAAGCAAGCTAGTGAATGTAAACAAAATTAAGACAGAATGCAGGCATCACATC
>JAJOOR010017557.1:0-24612 GCA_036250505.1 Solanum acaule
ATAGACTTAATAGACTTCTTTTGATTGTAAAGGGCCGTGTCCCTAGTATGTTTTCACGTTTATGTCTAAGATGGCTAAGAGACTTAGTATTCCGCTTGTGTACTTTTGAATGATGTTTTAAAAGTGACCTTTGAGTCTTATCGGATTTTATTTAAAGAGTTTTTAATTCCGCACTATTTTACATATCTAATGTGATGAATGCTAAGGGCTTGTATGAGACCTCCGAGAGGTCGAATACGCATGTTACGACTTGGGGATGCTCTCGGGTCATGACATTGTCGGTACCTCACCTACAGTTGTATCTAGCCCTTGGCTAGCTGTGGTCTGTCTGGTGTCAGCCATCTCTATCTGCATACAAATATCAATTATAAGACAGAAACCTCAACCCTTAAGACACTGCTCTATAGCACGAGGTAAGCAAAATAAGGATAGTCATTCTAACATTCCCGATAGCTTCTTGCTTATCGAATGTGGTGCACAACACATATATAAACAAGACTCTACTAGAAACGGCTTGCAGACTCCCTAGGATACGACGTTGCTCTGATACCAAGTTTGTCACACCCCAAACTCAAGGGGTGCAACTGGCTCCTAATGCAAAAACTCAGGCCCGAGCCGACCCTGCTGAATCATTTGCTACTAGTGCATGGAAAACACACGTAATCAAGAAAACAAACAAGTATATCTCGGCTTAAAACTAAGCCCTCGGCCGGTAAGGCCCCTGTCAACAGATCTATAAACGAAACAGCTACTCCCAAGATTTCATATAAAGAAATAGCCAACTAGCACAGAAGTCCTGCTTGGGCTGTCGAGGCCACGATGATCTCTATACCAAAACTGAAAACATGTATATATCAAGACAATACATCAAAGAGCTCATAAGCTTCAGCAAACCAACAAACTAGGCCAGCATGGCCATAACGTAGCTACACACCCCACACACTAGTCTGCAAGCCTCTAAGAGTAGTAAAGATTGATGGGACAGGGCCCCATCCTACCCATAAAAATATATACAACAAAAGCTAACAAACCTCCAAACTCTGGCAGCTCCGGAGGAAAGGGGCTAACCAACCGGATAAAAGTCAATCCTGCTGCTGAAGAGGTCTATTGGGTTGTCTGTCGGGACCTGCATGCATGAATGCAGCGCCCCCAGGCAATGGGGAGTCAGTACGAAATATTGTAAAGAGTTTGAAAGACAATAGACTATGAGCAGGTATCCTAATATACTGGAATAATCCGATAAATAGATCAAGGATAAGGTAAGTGTACCGACCTACTCCTAAATCTTAACTTATCCAAAAATAATAAAACAACAACCTAACCAAGCCCCCATAAGCTTGGCAGGTACAAACAACACACAAGAGCACCTACTTAGACCCCCATAAGCCCGGAAGGTGACAATCAGTCTATATACCCCTATCAGTAGTCCCCTAGCCCCGTAGGTAGTCACATTGCCCTCTTATGCATTAATATGGCCCCGTAGGCAGCACATAGCTCTCTTAGGCATCAACATAGCTTATAGACTTAGGCAACAACATGACCCTGTAGAAAGCACATAGCCTTCTTAGGCATCAATATAGCCCTGTAGGCAACTCATTGCCATTGTAGGCATCAATATAGCCCCGTAGGCAACTCATAGCCCTCTTAGGCATCCATATAGCCCCGTAGGCAGAACATTGCCCTTCTAGGCATATATCACATTCTCGCAGCTAACCACAATATCCCCAAGGGCAACAATAACAATCCAATCGCTAAAAGCGAGCAATTTAGTTATAAGCAACATATTCAAATAGCCTCTAAGTCGTGTCCAACATAGGGATGCTACCAACTGAATAAGAATCCCAACAAGGGAGGATTATATCAACTCGAGCAGCCAACAATCAACAATAATGACTACAAGTATAACAAGGATAACATACCTTTTTCGCTGAATTCACGTGGCCTAACGACTTTACTCACAACTCCCCTCGATACTACAACAAGGCAGGACCATAATCAACATAAAAGAATAGAGGATACCACGATAATCTGATAAAAGATATGTAGTTTCGTCGCAAATTGCTATTTGCGACTTATCAAAGCTAGAGTCGATGGAAGAAGGGTCTTGCCTTGATTTTAAGTTTGTAATACACCTCAATACTTTAAAATATGCCCAAACCCCTGCTGTCCACACACCAAAGTGCGATATTCTAGGAAATTGATAAAACAAATTATACCATGTTGACGAGCTCCACGCATAGAACAACTTTTGTCAAGGACTTAAGTCACGAAAATCTGTAACTTGGCTGATCCTAGAAGTGGGTTTTGTGAGTTTTCTGGTTATTCAGTAAGAAAAATGAAGGAAAAATGAAGAAAAGTCGAAGAAGATGATATATATAAAGTTCCACCGACCTAGGGGACCCACCTCACCTGCCTGCTTGTGCAGTCTTGTGAAAATGCGAATATCTCTCTATTCCGAAGTCGTATGAGCGAATGGGTTGATGCGTTGGAAACTAGACTCGTAGACCTTCGATTTAATACGTTGTGGGAACCATAAATCTTTATAGATTAGGAGAAAATCTCCAAGACATTTGACCCAAAATTTAGACAAATCATTAAAAAGGAATTTACGGTAACTTTCGCCAACTTTTATTTTTCCACTTACCTAACTTCAAAACTTGAGATACAATCCTTGAACACTTAAAATATCACATAACACATCATTCTTAATTTATTACCCACCCTACTGGTCTTTCCACGAATATACGAGTCAATTTAGACATTTCAAAAAGTCGGGGTGTTACAACTAACCCAATTTATACGCACTTTCTTACGAAAATACTTCAATTTCCTTCACCCAAGTATACTCATTGGGACCTTCCTTATCCATAGGCTTGTCATTTTGGTATCAATCCACTCCTTTATGGGTTAAGATAAAATCACCAATCCTCATACTACCCTCCTTCTTCTTAACAAACAAGACAGTAGCAGCCCACGGGGAAGAACGAAGACGGATGAAACCTTTATCAAGAAGCCCTTGGATTTGAACTTTAAGCTCTCTCAATTTTGACACCACATGAATAGACTCAATAGAGGGGGATTCGACCTCAACATCCCGAATATGAGCCAATTACGTCAAACAATCCTACCCCACCAGTTTCCTACCCCACACGAAAGATATGACCTTAACTGACTTAGACTTGTACTCCCTGCCCACTCTAACCTTTCCTTACCCGGGATCTCTAGAGTTACCGACTTAGTATTACAATTAAGCCCGGTATAATAAGGGGACAACCAAGTCATGCCTAAGATTATATCAAGTCAGTCATATCTAGCATAACCAAATCAACTCAACTCTGAAAATCCATAAACACAACAGGACAACGCGATATACATAGGTGACTATGACTGACTCTTCAAATGGGGTAGAAACATGGATGGGGGCATCAAGTATATCACAAACCACATCAAATCCCAAGGCAATTGAACTGACACATACGAATAAGTAGAACCCGAATCAAACAAAACAATAGCCATCCGGGCACATACAAGAGTAACTCTTGTGACCACTGCATCACACCCTCAAACTCGGTCTTACCCGAAAAAACATAAAACCGTGCCCTGTCCTTTTGACGGGCAACCTCATTACCTGGCTGCACTACTCCTCTACCTGGATTACCATTTCCCCGGCCTCCACGACCTCACTGATTTCCTCCTCATATGCCCAGGTTCTCCACAATTTAACATACTTTACAACTTATATTTGATTGCTGAATAATGAATTTGATCGTGGGGGGTTAGTTCAGGTATTATTTGGGGTCCATAATTGTGACTAGGGGAAAACAGGGAACACATGTTGAGGTTCTGCCTCGCCTCATCCCGCTATGGCGGGAAAATTTCTGCACTAGCGTCCTCGCCTTGGCGTGAAGAATCCCGCCCCAGCGGCCATAACGAAAATAGAACCCCTGCCAGTAATTTTCTGGGATTCTTTTCTTTTCTAAATTCCATAAAGGTTCCTAGCTTTACTTAGCAATTTTAGAATAATCCTCATAACTAGGATAATCATTGTCTACCCCCAGTCAATCCCACGATACACGAACCAATTCATTCTTGTCAATTTAACACCACAACCCACATCCCCCATATAAACCCAAACACTCACACGATCCTAAGTCAAGATCTCCCTTTCACAACAAATTTCACGATACTCAAGTATTTACAACTTGCATAACTTCAATGACCATGCCAACATATTGTACATATCAAAGTTCAGACATACATTTGTTGTGCACATAATGACCTCATCATGTTCAACCAATTACAACTTCACATTCACAGTTAATTCAGACAACCAGACGTATGCATTCAAAGATTCCAAGATACAATTCATGGATAAGTCCAAATTCTTAATTAATTATTTCGCTCCATGGATGACCATTCATGATCATCCATGTATTCACACCACCCCTAGGGCCAAATACCAATTGGAACCTTCTTAATTTCCAATTTGCTTGTGGTCCCTCAATCGTGAACACGACGTGTAGTTCACTTCGTTGAGATAACAATTGGAATCGAGAGATACCAATTGGACTCAACTCATACCACAAGCGACAATAATAGCTAGCGAGCCCCACAAAACTGCTAATTTCAATCATAGAACTTGGTCGAACCCAATTCTTAACCGCCTCAATCTTTAACTGATGGTAACCACTTTTGATGCTCTAGTTCGGACCATAGAGTGAAAGAGGAAAGATACCAATTTGTATCACACAGATACCAATTGGATTCAATTCATAGCACGAAGAAGTAGAAAGAAGTGAGTTTTTCCTAAAGTCCTATAGCCTTTAGAAGAAAAGTACGGACGTCATCATACCGTTCCGTAAGACTCTACTAGACTCATTTTGGTAAAATGAGATCAACGAACCTAGGGCTCTGATACCAACATTGTCACGACTCAGACCGTCGTGATTGACACCCACACAAACAATCCAGTGGGAGAACCACTACTACAACCCAAACTAAGCAAGCAATCAAAAAACTAAGGCATATAAGTCAAATACTAAAGAAAGAAAATAGAATTTCCATAAACTCTAACAAAAGTTCAACAATAACTAACAAATGCGGAAGAATTAACCTAGAACCTGAAAGTCAATGTACCAAAACTCTACTAACAACAAGTCTAAGAACAATGGGTACAACCCCGAAACTAAACAACACCTTAAACAAAAGTCTGAGTCCTAAAAGAGTGGACTTAAACAAGGAAGATCCATGGCAGCCTGAAAGAACTGGTCACCCTTGAATTCGGCACGCTCATAGTCACCTAGCTAAGGTCTATCAATAGCCACCTGAAGATGCCCTGTACTTAACAAAGAAAGGGTAAATGTAGTATCAGTACACAACCACCCTATACTAGTAGGATCACGCAGCTATCCCACTAAGTGTAACATACATTAGTCAATTCAACAATATAATCACATTCACATATCAAACATAGACAATATCATCAACATATACAAACAATGAACAACTTCACGATTCTCACATATCACAGTTATATCAATTTAGAGCAACAAACCATCTTCCAATATCAATCATCATTAGTTATGAACGAACTCATCACAAGTAGATACACAACACAATTCAATGGTCCTCTCACGGAGCACAATTTAATGGCCTTCTCATGGAACCCAAACCCGAACAGTTAGCATGCCGTAACGTGGCAATCCGATCCCATATTTATACCGGAACGTGGCAATCCGATCCAAGTTAGTTATGCCAAAACGTGGCAATCCGATCTTATATTTATGCCGAATTGTGGCAACCAATCCCACTTAGTGTGTCGGATCGTGACACCTGCCCATTCAATAAACCACAATCACAATCACAATGTATATTCTCACAATCATACAACAATAGGTGATTCATGACATACAATTATTCAATTATCCTCATTTACAACAAGTGTGATCAATAATGCAACATTCGCATACATCCATGTATCATAATGAAGCAAGAACAAACATATATCACACAATCATAGAATCACAACCATCACTTACCTCGAAACAAGCTTGAATACCTTAAGGCATTTGAATCTTCCCTTTTCATATTCTTTTCACTTGTTCTTGGTCTACAAACAATCATGATAACACGAGAATCAATAAACAATCACTAATTACTCGAATTACCAATAATTATATAAATCCTAGATCAAACCAATGATCCCAATTATCCAAATTAGGGTTGTTTCCACTATACAATCTATAACAAAACCTTCCCCCAACAATATTCACCCATTATATTACGTTCTACGGATTGAGAAACAGATTCGGGGACTGAAAAACTTACCTTTAGCCTGAAGAATTGTGAAAAATGAGTAGGAGTCACCTGGGGGTCGTTCCTTAGCTCTAAAATTCGAAAAGTGCATAATGAGGTCGTGTAGGAGTTTATTAACGACTTTAATTCGTGCCGGGACCGCCATAGTGTCCATCACCCCACCACAGCTGCCCCACCAAAGCGGCAAAACCCAGCGCCAAAGCGGCATTCTCGAGACAGAGAGTCATTTTAAGAATTCCAAAATTCCCATTTCACAACACACCTCTAACCCACGACGCTCAGTAAATACCCTTTATGCTAAGATCGATTTCGGGAGTTCTACTCGCCCGAATTCAATTCTATAAAGTCGTACAGATTCCTTAACGAGTTATATAACTACTCATGTAATCAAAATCATAAATGAGTCACCCGATTGTTACTAGATTTCCCTACACCTTAATGACTCCGATTTCGTCCAAATCTGAACAAGGTTGGGAAATCTCAAGTTACTATGAAAAAGTTTTCTGGCTCCAGTTCTTTCTCCATTGACTTTTCCATACGACGGAAATCAGGTCGTTACAACTGGTAGGCATCATCGGTCAACCCGACGCCTACCACATAACATAAGAAACCAACTAGTAAGATCATGAAATAACCACTTGTTTCTCCACCTTTACCCTCTCTTGAAATACCTCCAAATTACACTGGTACTCTGACTAATAACCACCTTCTCAATCAACCTACTTACGAGGTACTTGATCATGGCCTAACCATTCTAACACATTAAGGCATCCCCAAATACAACCACACACATTTTAATTAACCACTCACGTCATACCCTTACTTCCTCGTCATATTACCCAACCATGATCACATAGTACATTATATCAAGCTTTCATACCACTAAACCCAATCCCTTTCTCCAAGGTTAAATCCACCTAAGAATATTTCATCACATACGCTACCCCTACTTCTCGCCATTACAACACACAAACAACCCTTGCTATCACTTACTCTCCCCTTGAACACTTTGTCCTTCCACTATACACAACAAGTTCATTCCACACAAAGAACAATCAAATATAAGTCATCATAACATATACCCCCTTCGGAAAATCATAATATCACTTATCATACGAACAAGGTACCATTTCTTGTTTTGTCAAGATACACAATTTATATCAAATCATTGGTCCTCTCATGGAACCCAAAACCAAACTGTTAGCATACCGGAACGTGGTACCCGATCTAATAATTATGCCGAAACATGGCAGTCGATCTGTAGTTATGCTAGAACGTGGCAACCGATCCATAGTTATGCTGGAACGTGGCAACCGATCCAAGTTAGTTATGCCGGAATGTGGCAACCGGTCCATTCAACAAACCACAATCACAATCACAAGTATATCCTCATAATCATATAAACTATTCATGATTCATGGCATTCATCATTCCTCCATCTCATTTACAACAAGTGTGATCAATAATGCAACATTCACATATATACATGTATCATAATGAAGCAAGAACAAACATATATCACACAATCATAGAATCACAACTCTCATAGTGAACTATTCATCAACGCATATCATGTAATCATTAATTCGACCATGCTTAACCCTAGTTCATCATCTAAGGCTTATTTCTAGGGTTTAATCATAATTCATTCGGTGCACGAAGGACTACGCATAAATCCTACCATTGATTTACATATATTATGCAGTGAGCACAAATTTAAACTACTCAATTCATAAAACATAGCCTACCAGAGTGCCAAGTAGTTGCATGGAGTTTCTGACTTTGATTCTTGTTTCCGGGCTTCATAATGGTGAATTTGGCCAAGAATCCACAAGATATCACCACCCTCAAGCTATAAATGTTCTTCTCCTTCCTTTCCAAGCTTAGAGCAACTTTTTGAGGGTTTCTAGGGTGTTTTACGACTTATTTAGGTATTTTGAAGTTGGAGAATAATAGGATTTTGCGTAATTTACATTCTGCCACGCCTATCCCACCCTGGCGCCAACTTACCCCACCCTAGAGCCGCCGCCCTAGCGGCATCTGGCCCGCTCTGGTGGGACAATGTCCCAAAATTTCTCAGATTTTTGTTTATCTTAAATAACGACGGTTTGAGTCGTTATAATAGATACCAATTTACCCCTCGTTCGTTCCCAAAAGACTAGTGCACGGATCATCACACATCCTACCTTGCAGTATTTTTAACTAACAACTCGGTCTTATTACGAAGTCACCGGTGGGGACGATTTTTATTTCCCAAGAGCAATTCACGACAGGTCCTATACGTTAAGAGGTCGGTGAGGGATATGATGCAAGATTCAAAGAGAAATTTGTTCCCCATTTATACAGCCTGACCTCGCCAGGGCGGCAACCCTCCCGTTAAGGTGGCGCCGCTGTGGCAAGAGATCTTCCGCTGAAGCGGGAGATCGAGAGGTAGTAAAGGGGGAAAGGGGAAATGTTTTTCCTTATTTCTCCCTTTCTCTTACTCAAACTCTCTCCAAAAATCCTCTCGATTCATTTTGCTTTGAACGTCGATTACAAGGTAATCTTCTCGTTCAATACACTCTTTACTTCCGTACTTGATTAACTATGATTGCATGCTACTTGTCTAATTGCGTAGAAATGATTTCCTGGTAATTATTTGAAAATGGACTAGGTTGCTTGATTTGTTAGTAAAACGTAGTATGTGTACTTCCTTTACGTACCCAACGTTTCTACAACGTCCTTGGCATAAGGAATTTGCAAAAATACGGTCGAATCGATACCAAAATGGGTTGGGCAAGTTGAAGGGTCTTCTTAGCATAAACTTGAATTTGGACATCATTTAGGGGTTATTTTGTGAAATAATTGCACATTTATGTTCTAGGGTAGTTTCTTTACTCTGATCTGCTGAAATTCTGTCGAAAATGGAGGGTTTTGGGACAAAGAGGCGCCATGATCGCGCCTGGTGTTCGTCCCAGATGAAGGTTGCTCTGGCGGCTTTCATCCCGCTATGGCTGCCTCTCTCATCCCGCTCTGGCGGGATTTGGGCCGCTGTGGCGGGATTCAGGGAACCAGTAGCCTGACCACTTTAATTCAACATTTTCCTCTCTTCCCCATCCAACCTTACACTATCTATTTCCCTCGTGATCTAACTTATTTTTTTCATAACTTGCAGGTCTGAATGAAGAGAACCTTCCCTTCATCCGTTTCCCCGATAGCACTAGTCGAGAGAGGTTCCATGACTTCCGGAACACCAAGTTTGGTTGTGAGAGGGGCTTCCATTTACTGAATTTGGAGGAGAAGGCACCTGCATTTCATGCTCGCCTTATGGAGTTTGGATGGGCTCCGCTGATTGAGGCTCCCCCGAATGCACGTTCCACTTGGGTAAGGGAGTTCTACGCCATTCTACCTACCGTGCGATGGGACGACCCTCACCCTGTCATTCGTATCCAGGGAGTCAACATTCCCCTGACGCTATCTCCCTTAATGAGGCTCTAGAGGTGCCAGAGGTCTCGAACGCTGAGTACGAGGCCAAGATGTGGGAGATGCACCTAGGATGGCTGAGAGACACCCTGGTGGAGCCTACACGCCGGGATCGAGTCTATAGGGCCACTACTGAGGGCATTACTAGTACTGATTGGTCACCTGATGCTAAGAGGTGGCTGCACTTGGTTACCAGGAGGATTCGCCCGTCAGGCAATTGCACCGATGTGACCTTCCCTCGAGCTTTGGTGGTGGCATGTGCCATACAGGGTATTAAGCTGGATGTCGGGCACACATTATCTTGGAGTGGAAGATGTTTTACCGGGGTAACAATAAGGCGTTCTTCCTCCTTGGTCTTATCACTGCTCTGTGCAAGCGGGCAAGAGTGCTGCTCTTCGACACTAATGAGGTACTTTCCATGGATCCCGCTTTTCACCTTCTTTTGGTTAGATAGGGTTCCACGTCTAGGAGTAAGAGGAGAAGGACCGACATGGCTAGCAGCAGTCAGGCGGCCGCATGGTCAGATGAGGAGGGAGGCGACGACACTCGTCCCCCACTTTCAATGTCACAGGTAGGGGAAGACTAGGCAGCTGTGCGAAGGAAGATGGGGTGGCCTATCTCTCACCACTCTGGTTCCCCCAGCACTGCCCTAGAGCTTGAGATACTGTGACGCAAGTTACGCCAGGAGAGGAGGAAGAACCTAGCGAGGGACCATCTGTTGGTTTGGATCTTGAAGACGGTGAAGATCATGTTTACTTGCATCGCTCCCATGCAGGAGATTGCCATTGTGGAGAAGGGGGATTTCTATCTATTTTTGAGTCTGGAGGAGGCCATGATCGGTCTGGTACCCCTGGAGGAGTTAGATTCCGACACTGATACCTTTTGGTCACAGGGTTCTTGAGTTGGTTTGTTGTTTCACCCTTTTTGCTTGTAAATTTTGAGACAACTTGTTTTTATCTTATGACTTTCCTAAGTTTTTGTAAGCACATGTTTTTGTTGTCTGATGCAACCTTATATTAAATCTTAAGGTGTTATGATCTATTTACTTTTGTTGCTGAACACTGTTTGAGGTTGTTAGGATTGTTTGGATATCATCTTGGGTCTTATCGAGTAGTTTAGAAAAATACGAGAGGCAGGCTGAGGATCTGCCTCGCCTCATCCCGCTCTGGTGGGAGAAATACCGCTTTGGCGGTCCTGCCCTGGTGGGAATAATCCCGCCCTAGCGGTCAAAATGGAAACAGAACCTGGCCAACATTTTTTTGGGGTTTTTCACTTTTCTAAAAAATTCCCAAACGTTCCCAGCTTTACCCAAAAACTTATGGATAATCCTCATACTAGGAATATCATTGTTTAACCCCAGTCCATCCCATGATACACAAACCAATTCATTCCCGTTAGTTCTGAACCACAGCCCACACACCCCAAGATACACCCAGTCTTCCACGCGGCTATTACACAAGCGCAAGACACATTCCAATCTTCTTCACTAATAGCCTCGTAGTTAATTTAACTCTCTCATCGATTTCTAGTCAGGACCTTATTTTCACAATGAGTTCCACAATACCCGAGCATTTACAACTTGCATAATTTAAACCAATTGGCCAACACATTGCACATAACAAGTTCCAGACACACATTTATAGTACACGTAATCACACCACATCCAAACAAGTCTGTAACAACCTGATTCCTTCGTTAGAGAAGAGCCAATGGAGAAAGAATTGGGGCCATAAAACTTTTTTGTAGTAACTTGAGATTTCCTAGCCTAGTCCAGATTTGAACGAAATTGGAGTCCTTGAGGTGTTGGGAAATTTGGTAACAATCGGGTGACTTATTTATTATTTTGATTACATGAGTAGTTAGATAAGTCGTTAAGGAATCCGTATGACTTTACGTAATTGAATATGGGTGAGTAGAACTCCCGAAATTGATCTTAGTATGAACAGTATTTTCTTAGTATCGTTGGTTAAAGGTGTGTTGGGAAATGAGGTATGGGAATTATTAAAATAGCTCACTGTTTCATGCAAATTGCTTTGGCAGAGGTTTTGGTCACTCTAGCGGTGCTGCTGTAGCGGGGTGTGGGCCGCTGTGGTGGGCCAGACGCAACTTAAAGTCGTAAATAAACCTCAAATGACCTTATTATGCACTTTTTGATTTTTAGAGCTAAGGAACGAACCCCATGCGACTCCTACTCATTTTTCACCGTTCTTGAGGCTAAAGGTAAGCTTTTTACTCCCCGAATCCATTTTTTAATCCGTAAAACGTAATCTAATCGGTAATTATCGATGGGGTAGGGTTTTCATCTAGAAACTATGGTGGAAACAACCCTAATTTGGATAATTGGGATCATGGGTTTGATCTAGGGTTTATAGAATTGTTAGCAATTCGGGTAATTAGTGATTGTTTATTGATTTCCATGTTATTATGATTGTTTGTAGACCAAGAACAAACGAAACAAATCCGAAAAAGGAAGGATCACATTTCTTAGGGTTTCAAGCTTTTTTCGAGGTAGGTGATGATTGTGATTCTATGATTGTGTGATGTATGTTTGTTCTTCCTTCATTATGATACATGTACGTATATGAATGCTGCATTATTGATCACAATTGTTGTAAATGAGATAGATGAATGATGGTTACTATGAAATCATGAATTAAATGTATGATATTGAGGATATACTTGTGATTGTGATTATGGTGTGTTGAATGGATTGGTTGCAACGTTCGGGCATAACTAACTTGGATCGGTTGCCACGTTCCAACATAATTATGGGATCGGTTGCCACGTTCTGACATAATCATTGGATCGGGTACCACATTTTTGTATGCTTACTATTTGGGTGTGGGTTCCATGAGAGGACCATTGAATTGTGTTGTGTGTCTACTTGTGATGAGTTCGTTCATATCTAATGATGACTGATATTGGAAGACGGTTTGTTGCTCTAAATTGATATAACTGTGATATGTGAGAATCCTGAAGTTGTTCATTGTTCGTATATGTTGATGATATTGTATATGTTCGATATGTACATGTTATTATATTGTTGTATTGACTAATGTATGTTACACTTATTGGGATAGCCACGTGATCCTACCAGTACACTGTGGTTGTGTACTGATACTGCACTTTCTATTTCTTTGTTGAGTACATGGCATCTTCAAGTGGTTATTGATAGACTTCAGCTAGGTGACTAATGAGCGTGACCGAATTCAAGGGTGAGCCAGTTCTTTCAGGCTTCCATGGATCTTTCTTGTTTAATTCTACTATTTTCTGACTCAAACTATTTCTTAAAGGTTTTGTTTAGTTTTGGGGTTGTACCCCTTGCTCTTAGACTTGTCGTTAGTAGAGTTTTGGTATAATGACTTTCAGGTTCTAGGGGTTGAATTTCCGCATTAGTTTGGTTAGTTGTTTGTTAAAACCTTGGAGGTTATGGGGACTCCATTTTTATTGTCATTTAAACCTGCTTCCGTATCTTTAAATGCATAGTTTTTGGTTAAGTTGTTTAATCTGGGTTGTAGTAATGGTTCTCCCACCAGAGGGTTAGTGTGGGTGCCAATCACGACGGTCTGGGTCGTGACAAAGTTAATATTAGAGCCCTAGGTTCGTTGATCTCATTGTACCAAAATGAGTCTAGTAGAGTCTTGCGGAACGGTACGATGACATCCGTACTTTTCTTCGAGAGACTATAAGACTTTAGGAAAAACTTACTTCTTTTTACTCTTTCGTGCTGTGACTTGGATCCAATTGGTATATGGGTGATACAAATTGGTATCTTTCCTTGTTTGAACTAGAACAACAACAGCAGTAACACCATCACTAGCAATAGAGGATGTGTATAGACTACCAACAGTTGAATAGGATCACCATTCAGAACAAGTATCCATTGCCTCGGATATATGACCTTTTTGACCAATTGCAAGGTGCATCAATTTTCTCTAAGGTTGATTTAAGGTCTGGTTACCATCAGTTAAAGGTTGAGGCGATTAAGAATTGGGTCCGACCAAGTTCTATAATTGAAATTAGCAGTTTTGTGGGGCTCGCTAGCTAATATTGTCGCTTATGGTATGAGTTGAGTCCAATTGGTAACTTCCGATTCCAATTGGTATCTTAACGAAGTGAACTAGACGCCGTAGTCCCGGCTGAAGGGACACAAGTAAGTTAAATAGAATTGAGAAGGTTCCAATTGGTATTTGGCCTTAGGGGCGTATACGACATAGATTATCAGTAATAGTCATCTATGGAATGAACTAATTAAAGAATTTCGACTTGTCTGCAAGTTGTAACTTCTTGAGTGTCGTGAAACTTGTTGTGAAAAGAATGTCATCACGTGATTAGGTACAAGGGTCTAGATAAATTATGATATGGTTCGTAAGCGAGAAATCTGGACGTGCATTGTGACCAACTGATAGCCGTGTCAGAGTCTGGGTGTATCCTGGGGATATGTGTGTGGTAGTGTTGAAACAATGTAAAAGGATTCTAAAGTGCATACTTCGTTGGGTTGACCAGGGGGTAGACAATGATTGTCTTAGCTAAAGGGATTTTCTCTAAAAATGAATGTGTTATAGCTGGGAACCTTTGGGGGAAATTGGGAAAGAAAAGAACCAAAAAACATTATTGGCACGGATTCTGTTTCTGTTATGGCCGTTGGGATGGGATTTTCCCGCCAAAGCGAGACCACCAGAGTGGGACAGGGCGAGACAAAATTTCAACCCTGTCTCTCATGTTTTACCTAGTTATAATTATGGACCTCGAATCGTACCCGAACTAACCCCCGCGATCTAATTCAGCAATCAAATATAAGTTATAAGGTGTGTTAAAATTATGGAGAATCTGGGCATATGAGGAGGAAATCAGCGAGGCTGTGGAGGTCGAGGAAATGGTAATACAAGTAGAGGAGTAGTGCAACCAGGCAAGAAAGTTGCCCGTCAAGAGGACAGGGCTCAGTTTTATGTTTTCCTGAGTAAGACCGAGTTTGAGCGTGTGATGCAGTGGTCACAAGAGCTACTCTTGTCTGTGCCCAGATGGCTATTGTATTGTTTGATCTGGGTTCTACTTATTCATATGTGTCAGTTCAATTGCCTCGAGATTTGATGTGGTTTGTGATATTCTTGATTTCCCCATCCATGTTTCTACCCCAGTTGAATAGTCAGTCATAGTCACCCATGTATATCATGTTGTCCTGTTGTGTTTATGGATTTTCAGATTTGGGTTGATTTGATTATGCTGGATATGACTGACTTGATATAATCTTAGGCATGACTTGGTTGGCCCCCCTATTATACTGGGCTTAATTGTAATACTAAGTCGGTAACTCTAGAGATCCCCTGTAGGGAAAGATTAGAGTGGGAAGGGGTGTACAAGCCTAAGCTAGCTAAGATCATATCCTCCATTCGGGCTAGGGAAACTGGTGGGGTAGGATTGTTTAGAGTAATTGGCTCATATTTGGATGTTGAGGTTGAATCCCCCTCTATTGAGTCTATTCCCATGGTATCAGAATTGAGAAAGCTTAAAGCTCAAGTCCAAGGGCTTCTTGATAAAGGTTCATCCATCCTAGTGTTTCCCTGTGGGAAGCTCCTCTCTTGTTTGTTAAGAAGGATGAGGGTAGTATGAGAACTAGTGATTTTATCTTAAGCCATAAATGAGTGGATTGATACCGTAATGACAAGCTTATGGATAAGGAAGGTCCCAATGAGTATACTTGGGTAAGGGAAATTGAAGTATTTTAGTAAGAAAGTACGTATAAATTGGGTTAGTCCTTTGAATTTGATGAGTTTACTTGAGTTTGAGGCATCGTGTTGATGAAAAAGGTTGACTTCGTAGTGATAGTCAAGGCTGACAGAGTGTAATGGCAATAAGAGTTCGTGATGGATTGTGAAGGGATGCAACTATATAATAAGATTGTTGGTTAAGCAAAATTCATACAGTAATTACGACTTGCGAGTATCTAAAGGTTGTGGTTTTTTTAAATATTTAGTGAGCAATGTGGTTGTATGGAAAATTTTAAGAGATGGTGGGACACCATTCCAACCGAATTTTAAAGAGCTAGAGTTATAATGAAGAAAAAGTGGGATGTAGTACAACCTTTAGAGAGAGGCTAGAGCAAGAATATTTTATTTGATTGCAAAGGCTAAAGAGATATCTTTAGAGGGGTAGATAATTGGGTTCAGAGATGCGTGATTTCATTCGTTTTGTTGTGGCTATGGTAATAGTGTCACGGATCCATCAGGTTGGTCAAAGACTATTAAAAAGGACTTGAGAAAGGAGTGTGCAGACATTAGCTTGAGTGTGATGATAAGTGCTTAGGTTTGTTTTTGAGTCTAGTAATGAGTATGATTGAAATTTTAGCGAAATATATTGTAAGGTCGATGGAGATGCGATCAATGATAAACGGAGATCCATGAATTCATAAAAATCTTCAAGGTACAAGCTAATGTTGATAGAGAAAGGGATTGTGTTATATGGTGGAAATTACAATTCAGATTTTACATTATGAGTCTACATTTGTGGTGATGTATTTTGTCAAGGTATGAATTGGCAAGGTGAGGAATGATCAATTGTATCCAGTATTGAGCATTTGAAAGGACTTACACATGGGGTGAGTCATAATTTTACTACTATTGATTGATAAGTACCTAAGAAAGGTTTCACTTTTTAAAAAAATATTGGTTTATAATAAGGTAAAATGTCGGAGTGTTAATGATGGTTGTTAGAGTTTTGAGTATAATTCACTAGCTATGCTCTAGTGTGATTTCACTTTTGTGGGTGGATCCCTAGTGGTGGATCAGAGGTACCAAATCCTGTGATGTTCTCTTGGTTGAGTGGGAAGATTTGGTTATTTCGAATGACATAATTGGTGTTGTCTTAGAGTTGTTAAAGTATTTTAGTGGTTCTACATGTACCACCTTGCTTATGAGAATTTATAGAAGAGCTACCATGCGTATTTGTGGTTGTCCGGCAATCTTAATATTCCTCTAGTCATCGAGGTCATGTCTCGATTATGTGTGGTTGAATGTGGGGATCATTAGGTCCAATTCTACTATTCTTAAGAGGTAATCTACAATTACTAAATCTAGCATTTTGATAGTGTTGTTGGAGGGGTTGTATGCTTGGACGTATCCCTCGATGAGTATCTGATTTCTAAAGATCAAATTGGTTATAACTTAAGCTAATTGGAATTTATGTTGTGGGATGGAGATGTTGTTGAGAACTGTGACTGTTGGGTATTATGAGTGTGTGTTGGTTGGTTTAGGTTCACTTCTAATTATAGCGAGTATTGATTTAGAATGTTATCATGGTTATGTGATAAAGGATTCGTCTTGATGTTTGTGTCAAGGTCCTTGATAACATGTTGCAGACATGTGTACGATCAACTTTGGTGGTTATTGGGAATAGCTTTGTTGTTAGTTAAGTGTGCATACACCAATAATTATCCCTCGAGTATTGTGATGACTTCATTGAGGCATTGTATGGGCGGATGTGTAGGTATTCAATTCGTTGGTTTGGGGACGAAGATATTATCATAAAGTGAGACTCAGTTTTGTTAAGCAAGACCTTCTGTATGAGGAAGAACCGGTTGAAATTCTTGAACGCGATGTCGGAAGCTAAGGACATGCGAGACAAGTAGCCCCAGTAATTCGATGATTCAATTACTACTCTACCCTTACTTTAGCCAGTCTTTCCTAGTTGATCACTCGAGGACGAGTGATGGGTAAATTTGTATCTATTGTAACAACCTGATTCCGTCGTTAGAGAAAAGCCAATGGAGAAAAAATTGGGGCCAGAAAACCTTTTCGTAGTAACTTGAGATTTTCTAGCCTAGTCCAGATTTGGATGAAATAGGAGTCCTTGAGGTGTAGGGAAATCTAGTAACAATCGGGTGACTTATTTATTATTTTAATTACATGAGTAGTTAGATAAGTCGTTAAGGTATCTGTATGACTTTACGAAATTGAATTCGGGTGAGTAGAACTCCCGAAATCAATCTTAGCGTGAACTGTATTTTTTGAGCGTCGTTGGTTAAAGGTGTATTGTGAAATGGGGGTCTGGGAATTATTAAAATAGTTCACTATTTCGTGCAATCCGCTTTGGCGGAGGTTTTGATCGCTCTAGCGTGGCCGCTGTAGCGGGGTGAGGGCCGCTGTGGAAGGCTAGACGCAACTAAAAGTAAAAAAATAAACCCCAAAATGACCTTATTATGCACTTTTCAATTTTTAGATCTAAGGAACGAACCCCATGTGACTCCTACTCATTTTTCACCATTCTTTAGGCTAAAGGTAAGTTTTTCACTCCCCGAATCCGTTTTGCGATCCGTAAAACGTAATCTAATGGGTTATTATCGATGGGGGAGGGTTTTGATCTAGAATCTATAGTGGAAACAACCCTAATTTGGATAATTGGGATCATGGGTTTGATCTAGGGTTCATAGAATTATTAGTAATTCGGGTAATTAGTGATTGTTTATTGATTCTCGTGTTATTATGATTGTTTGTAGACCAAGAACAAGCAGAACGAATCCGAAAAGGGAAGGATCAAGTTTCTTAGGGTTTCAAGATTGTTTCGAGGTAGGTGATGGTTGTGATTCTATGATTGTGTGATGTATGTTTGTTCTTGCTTCATTATGATACATGTATGTATATGAATGTTGCATTATTGATCACACTTGTTGTAAATGGGATAGATGAATGATGGTTACCATGAAATCATGACTTAAATGTATGATCTTGAGGATATACTTGTGATTGTGATTGTGGTGGATCGGTTGCCACGTTACGTCATAACTAACTTGGATCGGTTGCCACTTTCCGGCATAACTAACTTGGATCAGTTGCCACATTCCGACATAATTATTGGATCAGTTGCCACTTTCCAGCATAATTATTGGATTGGGTACCACGTTCCAGTATTCTAACTGTTTGGGTGTGGGTTCCATGAGAGGACCATTGAATTGGATTCCGTGAGAGGATAATTGAATTGTGTTGTGTATTTACTTGTGATGAGTTCGTTCATATCTAATGATGATTGATATTGGAAGACATTATGTTGCTCTAAATTGATATAACTGTGATATGTTAGAATTGTGAAGTTTTTCATTGTTCGTATATGTTGATGATATTTGTATATGTTCGATATGTGCATGTGATTATATTGTTGTATTGACTAATGTATGTTACAATTATTGGTATAGTCACGTGATCCCACCAGTACACTGTGGTACTGTTACTTCACTTGCTCTTTCTTTGTTGAGTACAGGGCATCTTTAGGTGGCTATTGATAGATTTCAGCTAGGTGACTAATTAGCGTGACCGGATTCAAGGGTGAGCCAGTTCTTTCAGGCTGCCATGGATCTTTCTTGTTTAAGTCCACTCTTTTCGGACTCAAGACTATTTCTTAAAGGTTTTGTTTAGTTTTGGGGTTGTACCCCTTGTTCTTAGACTTGTCGTTAGTAGAGTTTTGGTACAATGACTTTCAGGTTCCAGGGGTTGAATTTCCGCATTAGTTTGGTTAGTTGTTTGTTAAAACCATGGAGTTTATGGAGACTCAATTTTCATAGCCATTTAAACCTGCTTCTGTATCTTAAAATGCATAGTTTTTGGTTAAGTTGTTTAGTCTGGGTTGTAGTAATGGTTCTCCCACCGGAGGGTTAGTGTGGGTGCCAATCACAAAGGTCTAGGTCGTGACAAAGTCCCACTTCACATTCGCAGTTAATTTCAGAAACACGAAACACACATTCACAGACAAAACCAATTTCTTAATTAGTTATTTCACACCATGGATGACTATTACTGGTCATCCATGCATTTACACCACCCCTAGGGCCAGATACCAATTGGAACCTTCCCTATTCCAATTGACCTTGCTTGTGGCCCCTCCGTCGTGATCAATGTCCGGTTTACCTTGTTGAGATAACAATTGGACCCAACTCATACCACAAGCGATACATGCACGAAAGAAGAGAACAAGTGGAACAACTTCCTAGAATGCTTCCTAGCCTCTTGTAGATTAGATGTGGACGTCAACACACCAATCCGCAGGAGTCTAGTCTGTATTTTGCTTTTGTATTGGGAGACCGGTAACCTAGGCTCTGATACCAATTTGTCATGATCCAACTCACTAGGCCGTGCGGGCACCTACATACTACCACCTAAGTAGGAGAACCCTCTTATCCCAATATTTAAAACATGCAGAAAATTAAATAAAATGGAATTAAAAATATACTAACGAAATTTTTATAAATAAGAACCTTTAACATGATTTTGATTAAGATTTGCAAAGTAGTTAACACCCCCAAAGGATATAGTCTAAACAAGTACAAGAGCTACTAAGAGTACAACTGGACATAATAAATAAAGACACAACTCCCACCACACGGAAGGAAAGATAGAAGCTGCTGGAGAATTTTTTCGTCTTCACCTAATGAAACATCACCAACCTGCATCCAGACTATGTCAAAAAGGCATAGTAAGAGTAGTACCAGTACAAACACACGTACTGGTAGGCATCATCGGTCAACCCGACACCCACCACATAACATAAGAAACCAACTAGTAAGATCATGAAATAAACCACTCGCTTCTCCACCTTTACCATCTCTTGAAATACCTCCAAATTACACTAGTACTCTGACTACTAACCACCTTCTCAATCAACCTACTTACAAGGTACTTGATCATGGCCTAACCATTCTAACACATTAAAGCATCCCCAAATACAACCACAAGCATTTCAACTAACCGCTCACGGCATACCCTTACTTTCATGTCACATTACCCAACCACGGTCACGTAGTACATTATATCAAGCTTTCTTACAACTAAACCCAATCCCTTTCTCCAAGGTTAAATCTGCTTAAGAATATTTCATCACATACGCTACCCTTAGTTCTCGCCATTACAACACACGAACAACCCTTGCTATCACTTACTCGCTCCTTGAACACTTTGTCCTTCCACTAGACACAACAAGTTCATTCCACACAAAGAACAATCAAATATAAGTCATCATAACATATATCCCCTTCGAAAAATCACAAAATCACTTATCATTACGAACAAGGTACCGTTTCTCATTTTGTCAAGATACACAATTTATATCAAATCATTGGTCCTCTCATGGAACCCAAACCCAAACTGTTAGCATACCGGAACATGTTACCTGATCGAATAATTATGCCAGAACATGGCAACCGATCCGTAGTTATGCTGGAACGTGGTAACCTATCCAAGTTATTTATGTCAGAACATGACAATCGATCCATTCAACAAACCACAATCACAATCACAAGTATATCCTCATAATCATATAAACTATTCATGATTCATAGCATTCATCATTTCTCCATCTCATTTACAACAAGTGTGATCAATAATTCAACATTCACATACATAAAAGTATCATATTGAAGCAAGAACAAGCATACATCACACAATCATAGAATCACAACCCTCACAATGAACTATTCATCAATTCATATCATGTAATCATTAATTTGACCATGCTTAACCCTATTTCATCATCTAAGGCTTCTTTCTAGGGTTTAATCATAACTCATTCGGTGCATGAAGGCCTACACATAAATCCTACCATCGATTTATATATATTATGCAGCGAGAACAAATTTAAACTACTCAATTCATAAAACCTAGCCTACCTGGGTGCCAAGTAGTTGCATGGAGTTTCTTACTTTGATTCTTATTTTCGGGCTTCGTGATGGTGAATTTGGCCAAGAATCCATAAGATATCACCACCCTCACACTAGAAATGTCCTTCTTCTTCCTTCCCAAGCTTAGAGCAACTTTCTGAGGGTTTCTAGGATGTTTTACGACTTATTTAGGTATTTTAGGAAGATGGAGAAAAATAGGATTTCACATAATTTACGTTCTACCTCGCCTATCCTGCCCTGGCGCCAGCTTACCCCGCCTTAGCGCCGCCTCCCTAGCGACATCTGGCCCGCTCTGGCGGGACAATGGCCCAGAATTTCCCGAATTTTTGTTTCTCCTAAATAACGACGGTTCGGGTCATTACAATATGTAAGGATATCATAGTGATGAACCGATTTCATCCTCACGCCCTATATCTAATTTCTATCAGTAAAGAATAATCTATTGTTACAACCTTAGTTTTGATAATTCTTGAGATGAGTTTGTTGTTGAATTCTGAGTTGCTATTCCTAATTTTTGAGTTTCTATATATTATGTATTGAGATTCTTGAGTTGATTGCTCATGTCTATTTTTCAGCATGAACCCTATTATATGAGTATTCATTGAGTTATTAATGAGAATATTTTTAACCGAACAATTATCTTAAATTGATTTTTGAGAAAGTAAAGAGGAGTTTTGAGGAAAGTTTAAAGAGACATTTTGAGTAAAGCTTAAGAGAATTATTGATTTCCAAATTTTGTCATTTTTACATTGAGAAAAGAGAAACTTTAATTTCTAAACGAGTAATGAGTTCATAGTTAATTCAGAGCAGTTGCCTCTTTAAAGAGGATATTTTGAGCAATTGCCTCAATTTGAGAAATAGTACATTTGAGCATAAGTACATATTTATTGGGAGTAGTATTGAGAACCAATATGGGAATGAGTTTAGACAACTCATATTCCTCAGAAACCATGTAGCCAACATGGGTAAAGGATCATACTTTTTAGATGACTCCTTATTGCTTTTGGGCAAAGCTTTAGTGGATCCACTTAGTTGAGTTGTTCTATACTCCGACAAGGTATATGACAGTTCTGGCAGCGTGGGCGAGACACTGTATCATCACATAGTTCATAGTGATGGTTGTCGGTTACTGAATCTCCCAAATAAGAGTAAAGAATAATTTATTATATTTTTATATACGCCCTTGAGTTAGCATCTTTTATTTAGGATGATTTAAATATTTAATCTCTTATTATTGCTTGTATTGAGTTGAGTATTCTTCTACCCTTATTAGTTTAATTGTTTATTCATTCATCTTTATTATATACTCGTACATTCAATGTACTGATGTCATTTGACCTCTATCTTTTCATGAAGCAAATACATGTGTTCAAGATCATTAACAAGTGCTTCATTGAGATCACTTTCCACTCCAATTGGCTTTTGGTGAGCCTCCTTGTATTCTGGAGGACTCCACTTTTACATTCAGTTTATTCATTTTAGGCTGTCGTGGGTCTTGTCCCGACATTCATGTTGAGCTATAGAGGGTTCATAGATTAATAGAGGTGAGGATTCTTTCAGTATGTACTTTTCCTTGAGATGCTTTTGCAAACTATTATACTTGTGTTATTGAGTATTTTACAGATAGTTTGAGTTGAGTATTTACTTTGAGTTTAAAGGTTAAAAAATTCCATTTTAAGCCTTTTATTACTTGAGTGAGTCTTCCACTTAGTACTCAACCAGGCCAAGGGTTCACTTGGGGACTAACAATGGTTCTCGAGTGCTAGCCACGTCAAGGGTGTAGGCTCGAGGCGTGACACACGATCTCTCAACTCCCTCCCTATTTAGAGCTTTTGTCAGTAGATCCAACATATTATCCTTTGACTTCATATAGTTAATTGTAATAATTTCGCTAGAGAGTAGTTCTCTTACGATATTATATCTACATCTTATAAAATGGCGAGATTTTCCGTTATACATCATGATTCCTTCCTTACCTATTCTAACTTCACTATCATAATGTATGCATATTGGTGCTAACTGTTTGGGCCAAAAAGAAATATCTTTTGAGAAATTCTGGAGTCATTCAACTACTTCACCGTCCTTATCTAGAGCAATATTAAACTCAGATTACATTGTAGAACGAGCAATACATGTCTGTTTGGAAGATTTTCCAAACTTCTCTCCTTCACAAAGAGTAAATACATACCCACTTGTGGATTTTACTTCACTTGACCCGGTGATCTAGTTTGCATCACTATATCCTTTCAATACTACTGGATATGTGTTATAGTGCAAAACATAGTTTTGAGTATGTTTTAAATAACCTAAGACTCTTTTCAGTGGATGTGAATTAGGGTCATAAGGAACCTCTAGCACTAATTCGAGTTCAAAGATTCTCTACGATTAAGTTTTTTGCATAAGATAATGGAATGATCAACTTCAAATGAGAATATCTCTTAGAATATAAAGTGTTATGAGTTTCATTACCTATAAAATTCAAGTTCTTTGAGTTTTTTTCCAATGCCACTAACCATTTGTAAATAAGAGTCCGGAGTAATATGTTATGATCATTGTACCAAAGATGCTCCAATCTAAAAATTTGTCCACACGAGTCACAATAGGATTCATACTTTGATTGTAGGACTCGTACTGAGACCCACAAAAAACTTTAGCGAGTTCAAAAATTTGACCAAGGCAACCACAAGTCATACTAAAACTTGTGGAATCAATGTTGGTCTTAATCATAATTAACCCAAAAGCATTTATATTTCATGTATTGGAGTCAAATATAGAAAATTATGTATCTTTCTATCTTATTCACAAATTTGTGCAGGACAACACATCCTACTCCCTTAATCTATGTTCTATCTTTAACTTTTCTCACTCGAGTTGCAATATACAATTAACTTTCCTCCCTCGAGGTCCCTTATAGATTATCCAATTATCATATTGGTAGCAAAACAATAGTATAATAACCATAAGATTAAGAGAACAAACTTATGTTAGAAAAAAACTGCATTTAACAACAAGAAAAGATGTGAAAAATTATCGGCACAATTTTTCTTCAAAAAGAAACAAACAAACTCCACAACTTCAAAATGTTGACCAAATTATGTAAAACAACTTTATTGTCTGTACAAGAGTGTAATTATTGAATATGCTAATATTACTGGTCATATGATATGTCCCGATCC
>JAJOOR010017558.1:0-24015 GCA_036250505.1 Solanum acaule
TGCAATGTTTTCTTGGTAAAGAAAGTTTTAAATTCCTTATGGTTTTTGTGTCTATGCGATGAATGAATGCTAAGAGGCTTGTATTAGACCTCTTCGAGGTCGAGTACGCCGGTTGCGACTAGGGGGTGCTCCCGGGTCGTGACAAACTGGGTATGGATGAATTCATTATTCTAGATAGCATATTGTTTCCTAATCTATCTTGAGAGAAACTGGCCCTTTGTCTTTCTTGGGAACTTCTATTCCTGTTTGAAAAAATGTCCATGCCTTTTCCTTTTTTGTTATTCTTGGTTTATCTTTTTGTGGAGTTATTTATGTCTTCTTGAGTTGTTCTATTAGAGCTTGTATATTATCGTTGTCTTGTTTTGCTTTTTCTTTAGGGATTTTAGTTTCTAATCAAATATCTTCCTTTTTATTTATTTCGGCTATGTTATCTTCTAGCTTTTTATTTAATTCTAACAATGCAAAGATTATTAGATTGTTTTGTTTAACTCCTATTAGGTCTGTTTTTCCTGGTGGTGTATAATCTGATAAACCTTCAGGATTAGCTTGTAATTGGGCTGCTCTTCTTAGAACTTCTTGGTAAAAGGGATCGTTCATGAAAGAGTTAAGTCTTTTAATTTAATTAGTTCTTTTTTAATTTTCCTTGTTTCTCTGTGAAGATGTTCTAATTGGTTATTTATTGTTTCTAGTGGACTATTATTAATATTATTTTTTGCTAAGAGTATTTGTACTTTTGAATCTCTATCTAATTGTTGGTTTTTGAGAAAGTCAAAATTACGTTCTATTGTTTCTAATGATTTGTTATGTTTATGTTGCAAGTTTTCTACTATTTCTATTAGCTTTAGTATTTTATCGTCTTTCAACTGACTATGTTCTGCCAAATTTTTTATTAGATCTATAGACGAATGAATCTCATGCATATGGGTATTTCTCTTCTTTGCTAGATCTGGAATAAATTCTCCTGCATAATTGAGACATCCTAAAAATCATTGTATTTCTTGTTTAGTTGTCAATTTGTCAGGAAATTCTACAATCTTTTTTGAGATTCGAGCTTGTAATTCTATTCCATTTTTTGAAATAATCATTCCTAGAAATTTTATTTCATTTCTGTTTATTTCTGCCTTTTTTTGGTTTAGAATAATTCCATTTTTGAAACATATTTCTGAAAATTCTTTCAGATGTGTTAAATGTTCTTGATATGTGTTCGAACATATTAGTATATCATCTATATAGACGATTAAAAATTCTTTTTCGAAAAATATCTTGTCCATCTTTCTTTGAAAGATTTGAGCGGCATTTTTTAATCCGAAAGGCATTACTATCCATTGTAGTGTCCATTAGGCGTACTAAACGCTGTTAACGGGATAGATTCTTCTATTAATTTATTTGCCAAAATCCACTTTTACAGTCAAATTTTGAAAAATAAGTTTTTCCTTTGGCAAGGTTTATAAGATTGTTTTTATTTTGGATAAAATATCTGTCAAATATGCAATTTTTATTTAGCTCTTTATAGTTTATGACCATTCAAGTTTTTCCTCTTTTTATTTCAGCATGGTTTCTTACCGTAAACACTGGACTGCTATGATGACTTTTACTCATCCTAATAAGTTTTAGGTTGAGTAATTCCTTGAGTTGAGTTTTAAACTCAATTCTATCATCTTCGTTATAGAGCATAGGTTTTACTCTAATGATGATACTTGGGTCTTTGAGTATTAAAGTGGCCTTTTCTTGATTTTGTTTTTCCATTTTTCTAAAGGATTTTCATCATAAGATTTTTGTAAATTTTCTTTAATTTGTTCTAGATTAAGAGATTTTCTAAATGCTTTCTCTTATAATTTCCATTTTCTTTTTCAAGAATAAGGATTTTGTTTTCTTGGGACCTTGCTAAAATGTCCGCAAGGGGTTTTGAGACTTATCATATATAATGTCTGATGATAATCTTGAAATTGTTGGAGAAAATCATTTCCTAACAACAAATCAGTTTCTAATTTATCATAGGCAAATATTTTATTTATAGAAACTATTTTTTATCCTAAAATTATTTCTACTTTTTCTTTTGACTGTGATAGTTGCTCTTTGACACCTGTAATACCAATCATCGCTATGTTGTTTTTATTGATATCCCAGTTTTTTAGTAAAAAAAGATTTTGCTAAACTAGCTTCTGAACCATTATCAATTTGACAGCAGATTGTTAATTTAGTTTCATAGAAAGTTATTTCTATGAAGATTGATACCCTAAAAGATGTTTCTTTGGGCATTTTTAGATTATTGGTAAGAAACAAGTTTCATTTTTGTAACTCATTTCTATTCCATTTTTCCCCATACTGTAGTCGTTTAAACTAATAAGGAATAGATTTCCTAAGATTAGGTTGTGATCACTTTCATGATTTGTAATATAACAAGGGACTGTTATTCTTATTGTAGCTAGTTGTATTGGTAAATCTACCATATTTTTACAACTAAAGTTATTTCCTTCAAAGATTTTATAGATATAAGGGGTACCTTGGTAGATTGATAATCCATCTAGTATAATACCTTTGACATGGTTAGCCGTTGCATCTGTTTATAACAAGATTTCTTGTTTTTTCCATTCCGATCCGTTAAAGACTCTTCCTGTAATTCTAGTAATGTTAGAGGTTTCAAGAATCTTTTTCGAATACCTATGGGATGTGCTTTTCTTTATTGAATTTCTTCCATATTCTAATGAAAGTCTTGGATTGTTACTGGAACTTCCTATTTCTTGTGTTTTTCCAAATTGAATTTCATATTCTTCTGGAATTTGTGCTTGTTGAATTTCTGCTTCAACGATTCTTGCTATTTCTGTACATTCCTGATCTATTTCAATCATTTCTTTATTTTTGTATATACTACCATAATTGGAGTTTGTAACTGTATATAAAGCTTGGTAATAAATACTCATGATGTGATTACCTGGTTTAAATAGGTCGTTTCTTTTGACCTGAAAATGTAAGCTTAATGCATCATTAAAGTCTGCATCCTTAAGTGAAATACAATACTTAGGATAATACATAAATAAATTCTTTGTATAAGCTAAGTTTCCTTCAATTATGCCAAGATTTCCTTCTCTGGCATTAATGAATCTTTCATCTGAAAGGTTGATGACAGTAGGGCAATTAATCCCTTCTTTAAAAGTTGACTTAACTAAAATTTGGATTCCTCCCAAATGGACATAATTCATTTTCTTTCTTTTTCTTTTAGGAATTTTTCTGAGGTTCTGTTCGATCATTGGCTTAGTTAAAAGATTTAACTTATGCATTCTTGTTGTTTGGGTAATTTCTATTACCTTTTCCATCTCTTGATATTCATGATAGGAAATTTTATTTCTTGCAAACATTCTTTGAATTCTGTTGAAAATATTATCTTCAGTTTTGAGATTAAGTTGTAATTCTTGGATTTTCTTTAATAATTCTACATCGAATGTTGCTTTACGGGCGTATTCCCTTTGATCCTCTTCAGTTTCTATAATTTGTACTGAATTGTCCTTTTCCTTTTATATTTCTTGATTCATTTAATCAGATTCTTCTGAGCTGGTTGAATATTCTTCATATAATTCTTCATAGAAGTCATCAGTTTTTATTGTCGTCACAGATTCTAGATTTGAATCAATTTCTTGTCTATCAATTTTTGATATTTTTACTCTTTTTTTGTTACATTCGTAACTTTTGTGTCCTTCTTCGCCACAGTTGTAGCATTTACATTTTTCTGTTGTTTTTTTAAAATTATTTTTTCTTCTGTAATACCGTTTTTTAGGTACATAATTTTTTCTTGAAATATATTTTTTTTTATTAATCCTTTTTGGTTCTTTCTTCATTTTTTATAGGATCTATCTTTACATCCCCATTGGGTTGCAACATTTATATCAGGGAAATATATTTGGGTGTTTATTCTTTTAGCTTTTCTTTGTATGTTATGAGCCATCAAAGTTGTCCAAGCCTATTAGTTAGGAAATATATTATTTTTCCTATAGTATCTCCTTCAATATTTTCTTTTTTATATTCTTCTCGAAAATATTTAGCCCAAAAGCCTGGTAATTTTTGAAAATATTTTTCAAGATATTGTAGCATTTCTTTACTGCTATCAAATATTTTGAAGTAATATTCTTCGAATTCATGACATGTGTATTCTTTCATTAGTGGAATATCTCATTTCTGCTTCGTTAAGTGTACCACTTGTGTACCTACAAATTTCATTTAAATCGATTTGCAATAATGCTCCCCAATGATAGTCAGAAGCATCTGTTTGTAACACCAAATTATCATTTTCTTCTGGTAATCTAAGTTTTGGTAAGTTAGAGCATTCTTCTTTTAATTTTTTAATGCACTTAGTGTGCTCTTCAGTCCATCCAAGTCTGTTGGATTTTCTTATTAATTTTTGCAAGATATTTCTCTTCTTTGCTAGATCTGGAATAAATTATCCTGCATAATTGAGACATCCTAAAAATCATTGTATTTCCTGTTTAGTTGTCAATTTGTCAAGAAATATGGTGGTGAGGTTGAAAATGATATGTTTATGTTGAAAAATCCTACTCAGTACTCCCTCCTCATGTTCCCTTATCTAGTTTATTAATTTGTTAATACTTAATCTACGTAATTTCTCCCAAAATTACTTTTTTTTTTCTCTTTTCCTTAGCCCATGTTCTTAGCAACTTCTTCTTAAACCAAACCCCGGGATACACAGTCCTTCGGTTCTCTGACGATGGTGGACTTTCAACTTCCCTAGGTATTTACAGGTTGATCCATCGTTGTTACTAAGAGGGTAGGGAACTAACCATTTACTAAGAGTAAGTAATTACCCATTATATGAGTGTAAACAGTACATGTATGAACATCATATCATAACAATAGTACTATATATATATATAACAGTACATAATATCAATGTACATAAACTAGGAGAAACTACTAAGATCTAGAAAACACATAACTACTTACATTGATAGTGGTCAGAGAGAGGTTTCCCTTTTGGGAGTCCCCGAGTGACTTTGCAGTTACTTAAGAAACTAAACACTCACACTCTTTTTACAAACTCACTTCACTCTTTCTTTCTTTTTTGGAAAGGAAATATGTAAAACTAATTGCTCTTTCTCTTTGTTGTGCTCTGCTTGCTCTTCACTCTATCCCTTCTTCTTGCAAATGGTTTTGTATTTATAGGCGAGGATGTCTTTCTCCGAATTTGAAATTTGGATTTCAAAATGTTGAATAGTCTTTCTTTTACCTGTCGGGTGCTCTTTGGTCCCCATCGTCACATGGCTTTGAAAGACGTTTCCAAAAAAAAATCCTCTTTCTTGTCATCTTTAGACTAGTGGTGTATTACGTCATGGCTTACCTATCTTTCTATGTCTTTTCTCTTGATTCGTCATTGCTTACGTATTTTCTATGTGTCTAAGTTGTGTAACGCTATGGAGTCGAAACTCATCCCTGAGTCGTCGTCTTCGTTTGAGTCTTGGGCAAATTGTTCTAGGGATGGATTGTATTCACTTCCATAATCGTTACTTCCTGAATATTCTGTGTCTGGAGTTTCTGTTTTGGGTTTTGGATTTTCACTGATGACTTCTTTGGTCTTTTCACTAAGTAACATCTGGACGGAATTTTGTATCATTTGTTCAATTCTTTTATCTTTCTTTCTTTTTAACAGGAATCCTTTAGTCCGTTTTCCCTGTTCCGTAGCTCTTGTTATATTAAAAGTCGTTGGTAATATTCTTACACTTTTTGGCAAAGTGTCAGCCATCAACGGATTTGATAAGTCTTTACCCACTACCGTTTGAACGGGACTAGATGTACCTTTAGCTGGTACAGTAGCTTTTTCTACATTCTTTGGGGAATGTACACCCTTCTTATCCATTTTAAACCGAGATGGAGAACTTCTTTGTTCTTTTGGATGATCTTCTGTTTGTAATGGTTGGGTCTGATTGATTTCGAAATGTAAAATTTTGATTCTTTCTTGTAAAAGGTGGATGTGTTGTGCCATTTTTTCTTTTTCGTTTTCGAGCCTCTCAATGGTCTGGTTTTGTCTTTTGAAGCCTTCTGTCATTACAGAGCAATGGTCACAAAATATTATTTTGTTTGTGTCTTTCTGGATATTATATTGTGGGAAAGGATTTGAGATTTGTCTTAAGGCTGGACTTAGAAAATAATTTGGTCCAAGAGTCCCCCTTGCGTAATCCAAAGCTTCGTTTCGGTCATTGAATCTTTTGAAGAGGGGAGTGGGGAAGTCTTTTATTGAGTCTATTACTTCCGTCCATGTCTGAAAAATTCCAGCCAGTCTTCCTTAGACTACCTCATAGAACTTGAATTTTTTGTCTTCATTTTTTTCTGTAAAATAATGGCTTAGCGAATTTATTATTGAGATGAAGTAACTATTGTCTCATGGCACTTTGTTATATGATATCCATAAATTGTCTATCAAACATCTCTGTGGTCTATCTATCTTTGATTCTGGCTTTATTCTGAAACTTACATTGGATGGGGGGTAAAATATTAAATTTTATCTTCCGAAATACTGTCTCTCCATGCTTGAGGTGTTCATTCTTGCTTCATTTAATTTCGTCTGGGGTTTGAACAAGGTATTTTTTAGTAAAGTCTGGAGATATAAGTCTTTGTCTATTCCGTCTGTAGCGCTGCTTGAGCTGGAGGCCCTGGCTTTGTCTTTCCCTATACTCATGCTGAAAATAAACAGTTAGTCTTCATGAGTCTGCTAGGTTGATCTGCTAACGAATTATCTTTCCCTTTGATATGTTCTAGGGATATATTATATATTGACGTGACATCTAAAAAATTTAACCATCTTCTTTTACTGCTACTTTTTCCATCTATCTTTTGATGAAATTTTACAATAGCTTCACAATTAGTTTTTACTAAAATTTCCCTTTTATTGATAATATATAGTTTAAAAATATATAGGTCGTAGATTACTGCTAATATTTCTGTGTCTATACTACTCATGTTTCCCTTTTCTTTATATTTTCCGCTTTGGTAGGCGTAGATTCTTTCATCTTTTTTGTCTCCTTACTTATTTTTCCCTGTTTTAAGTACTGCTCCCCACCCTTCTAGACTTCCGTCTGTTTCGACTATTGGTTAGTCGGTTTCTAATGGGAGTGATATGTCAGATATGGTTCTAAGCATATGTTTGTCCTTCTGAGTCCGATGAGTCTTGTCTTTCCCCTTCTATGGCATCTATGCTTATTACTGAATATTTGTAAGGGTTTCATTAGTTTTATTCCCTTATTTCCCATTAAACCTATTGCATCGTCTATTTTGATTTTGAACTTGGACCTACTGCTAGTGACTAATTTTCCTATGAAGCATACGCATACTAGCAAATTATTCCCGCAGTTCATTTCTTCATAACCTTTAGTTTGAATCCCTATTTTTATGTATTTACCAAATTCGGGTTTTTTTTCTGTAAAATAATGGCTTAGAGAATTTATTACTGAGATGAAGTAACTATTGTCTCGTGGCACTTTACTAATAAAATACACAGCCTAGTAACAAGAGAGAGGGGAGTGGGGAAGTCTTTTATTGAGTCTATTACTTTCGTTTATGTCTGAAAAAAGACCCAATGACCACCTTACATATACTAATAACAAAGGACAAACCTCAATCAGATTTCAATTAAAGGAGTATGGGAAGCATGCAAAGTAGCTTACCCTCAAGAGTTCCAATAACTGGTAAACATAGGACCTAACCCGTACGAACTAGTCGAGGCGGTTTCCATAAATTCTTTTAAACTACGTGTTGTTTCGTCATCACTTTCTTCTTGTGCGTCTTCCTCCTGCCTATACCCATAATTGTCTTTTCTAGATCTACATTCGAAGGCGTTAATAAAACTAGAACAACTTAGCATAAATAATTAGTGCCATATAAAAAATTTCCTAATAGACTTAAAATGGATAAGAAGGGTGTACATTCCCCCAAAGAATGTAGAAGAAATTATTGTGTATCCCGAGAACCGAAGGACTGTGTTTCCCGGTGTTTGGTTAAAGAAGAAGTTGCTAAGAATATGGGCTAAGGAAAAGAGATGAACAGAGTAAAAAAAAAAAGTAAAAAAGTAATTTTGGGAGAAATTACGTAGATTTAGTAATAACAAATTACTAAATTAGATAAGGGAACCGCCGAACCGGAGGAGGGACTACTAAGTAGGATTTTACAACATAATTCACAAACACATATTTAGAACGACAGTTATATCCAAGCTTATTATCATCTGTAGAAATAAATTCAATAAACCAACAAATTAGACAAATAGATTTACAATTACCAAGAATAGGGTCTAGAATTGACCATTACCTCCAACAAATCCGACAAGAACAATACAATAGAAAAGAAAAAACTTGGTATCTTGCTTAAAAATACTACAATAGAAAGTACTAATAACTTAGAATATTTAGACTTAGAAATAATTTCTGAAAAGAAATATAGAAGGCTAAAGCATGGTTCAATAATCAAGTGCAACTTCACAGAAGGAGACCACATCTTACATAGCGATAATCATCACTTAAACACTATTACAGACCTAATAATAAATATAGCAGAACACACTCAGTTAAAAGACGATAGAATACTAAAGTCAATAGAAACTTTAGAAAGACTACAAAACCAACATAAAAAATTATTAGAAAAAATAGAAATTAATTTTGATTTCTTAAAAACACAACAATTAGATATAAATACAAAATTACAAGGGATTATAGCAAATAATAATAACATAAATAACAATAATAACATAAAAGACTAGAACATCTCCACAAGGAATCTAAAGAAATAAAAGAAAAGTTAAACCAACTTAAAGACTTAACCCTTTCATGAACGATCCTTTTTACCAAGAAGTGTTAAAAAGGGCAGCACAATTTCAAGTCAATCCCAAAGGTTTATCAGAATATACACCACCAGGAAAAACAGACCTAATAGGAGTAAAACAGAATAATATAATAATTTTCGCGCTGTTAGAATTAAATAGAAAACTAGAAGATATGATCGCAGAAATTAATAAAAATTAGATATTTTATTAGAAAATAAAATCCCTGAAGAAAAAACAAAACAGGATAAAAATATACAAGACCTAATAAAACAACTAAAGAAAACATAAATAACGCCCCAAAAGGATAGACCGAAAGTGACAAAAAAGGACAAGACATGAACCTTTTTTCAAACTGGAGTAGAGCCCCCCAAGAAAGACAAAGGGTCAGTTTCTCTCAAGATAAATTAGGAAATAATATGTTAGCCAGAATAATGAACTTGTCCAAACCTAGTAGCAGTCAACCGAGATGAAATAATAGATGTAGACAAAGATATAGAAATTTTCCAACAAAATAGATTAAAACTTCTAAACCCACAAGTACTCTATAATACAGGACTATTCTCTTCAAAAGCACAATTATACAGACACTATAGAGAAGAACATATGTGCATATCAGGAGACAAGAGTGAAAGTATAAGTTTAATTAGCAAGGAATCTATGAAAGAAATACAAAAAAGAAGGATAAATCTCATGCATATGGAATTAGTAGTAATTGGACTTAAAGGATTAACTAGGAAAAATCTAGGAACAAAAGTGCTAATTACTTTATATGATGATAGATGAGCAGAATCGAAAAGATCTATAATAGGTCTAACAGAAGTAGATATGACCAACAACGGAGGAATATTATACTGTAGCCCAGACTTTATGATAAATTCAACTGAATTTGGTAAATACATAAAAATAGGATTCAAACTAAAGGTTACAAAGAAATGAACTGCGGGAATAATTTGCTAGTATGCGTAGGCTTCATAGGAAAATTAGCCACTAGCAGCAGCTCTAAGTTCAAAATCAAAATAGATGATACAGTAGGTTTAATGGGAAATAAGGGAATAAAATTAATGAAACCCTTAAAAATAAACTCGGAAGAATATGTTGGTAAAGAATGGAATTTAGAGAAATTATGTAAAAAGGAAATTTTAAGACCCAATGATCACCTTACATATACTAATAATAAAGGACAAACCTCAATCAGATTCACCGACTATAAATATTCAGACCAAAGAGAAATAGATGAAGACCTCGACGACAACACCACCGAAACAACAATAAACATGGAAGGAATAAATGCTCAGATCATACAAGAAGATGACTATGAAGTAGATAAATCAATAAAGAAAGCCAAAGAAATACACGAATTAGATAAAAAGGCAATCTTCAGATGTAAAGGCTGCAAACTAAGAGGAATAAACTTCTCTATGGTAGAAAGACACTTTAAAGAATGCAAAGCTAGAACAGACGCACAAGAAGAAAGTGATGACGAAACAACACGTAGTTTAAAAGAATTTATGGAAACCGCCTCGACTAGTTCAAGTCCCTTCCAAAAAATCACACCCGTACCTACGGTAGAATATACCATAGGTAACTTACCAAGGCACAGAGTCTTTAGACAAGACCCAACTACAGAACCAGAGATGGTTAGACCAATAGGAATAAGAATGTCAATAGAAGCCCCTATCAAACTTCAAGAAAGGGGAGATAGAGGAAAAATACTAAATATAGCAGCACATGACCCCCAATTATGGAATTCAGTAATAGACATATGGAAAGGAATAGTGGTAGCAGACTACATACATCATTATAGTGAAACAGATGTAGAGACCATGTATAGGTATTTGGAGACCTTTTTAGGAGAATCAATTAAAGGAGTATGGGAAGCATACAAAGTAGCTTACCCTTAAGAGTTCCAAGAATTGGTAAACATGGGACCTAACCCGTACAACTTTACTAATAAAATACACAGCCTAGTAACAGGAGAAGACCCAAATAGTGGATTAGTAGTATTACAAAAGAATGTGTTAATAAAACTAGAACAACTTAGCATAAATAATTGGTGCCATATAAAAAATTTCCTAAAAGAGTTCTTCTATTATTGCGCCATAAGCGGTAACGCGTTTGATCAAAGTTTAGGAAAGAAACGTTTCAATAAGCTCCCTGGAGCCCTAGGAAGAGAAATAGAAGAAAGATGGAATAAAAGAGAAGGAGTAATGCAAAATCCAACCGCGAATTGGTCCATAGGACATAAAGTACATAATGTAATGGAGATACTACAAGAAAAATGTACAAACATACAAATACAAAGACAGTTAAAACAAGGCGAGACTGATTTCTGTAAAAATATATATATACAACGCAAAGTTACGATCAGGGTAAACCACAAAGAAAGTATAGAAAGCCATATCAAAGTAGACAGGAATACAAACCTAAGAAAAAGTACTATTTAAGAAAATCAACTGCAAGAAAACCCTACCTAAATAAAGATAGACATGTTAGAAAACATAATAATAATAATAAGATCTATAAAAATAGACTAGCTTGTTTCACATGCGGAAGTAAAGAACATCTAGCCAATACTTGTCCAGGAAAAAACAACAGTAGGACAAGAAATGCCCAGCTTATAGAAGATTTTCAAGAAACCCTAATAAATGTAGACGAATATATGTTAGATAACGAAAGTAAATATTCAGTAATAAGCATAGATGCCATAGAAGGGAAAAGACAAGACTCATCGGACTCAGAAGGAGAAACATTAATAAACGAAATAGGATTAGAGAAGCTAGATTTAAATAACCACACCTTTGTCAATATACAATGTGACCACGAATTTTCCAAGGGAAAAGGTTTGGACAGCCAGTGATGTTGTAATTGCACAGGATATCCAAGTAAAGATAGAAGAGCAAAATGCAAAAACTGCTACTTAGAATGATGCGTTTGGTGCATTGATAAGGTGTTCAATATTAAAGTCAAAGACAAAAAGGTTATCAAAAAAGAAAAATCACTAAAAGCATTAGAAGATAGGATAGTTAATTTAGAAGAAAGGATGGGTAAACTAGAAAAAGGGAAAGACGTAGAAATAGAGGAAACTAGACAAATCAACAATAAACCACCCGAACTAGAAATAGAACTCTTAAACAAAAGAGAAAAAGCTACGTCAGTTGAAGGATTAATTTGTAACGAAGACAAAAAAATTAATAGCATAAAAATCTTGACTAGAATAAAAATTCAAGACTATGAAATAGAAACCCTCGCTCTAGTAGATTCGGGATGTACGAAGAGTATAAT
Organism: Solanum acaule; assembly: GCA_036250505.1. Lineage (NCBI taxonomy): Eukaryota > Viridiplantae > Streptophyta > Magnoliopsida > Solanales > Solanaceae > Solanum > Solanum acaule. The sequence goes on from JAJOOR010017558.1 coordinate 12,101, forward strand.
AAATAGATGTATTTTGCCCCCAAAAGTAATAAAAGATTTCCCAGAGCCACAAAGTGCCATGCAAATGGACGGATCCTCTAATATATATGAGCATTACGTTAGTGATGCAAAAATAAATTTTTTAAACACTTGTGCAAACTTCTATAAACCTACCTATAAGTTAGAAAAAATCTGGGTAAAAGATCTAAATATTAGGGTAGACTTTGTTTTAGGATTAGATTTCTTACAACATAATAATGGAAGTTGTCTCCTTACCAGAGATGGAATAATATTCTCAAAAAACACTACTCAAACCACAATAACAACCGAACCTATTCCAACAAAATCTAGATATCTTACAGACACTAGTGAACTTAGCCCAAGTACTTCAAAAAAATGCGACAAAGGGGAAGAGTGCACTTGCACTAAGGTACATATTATGGATGAAAAGAAGAAATTGAACTATTAGAACTTAGCGTTCAGATACAAAAGATATAGAAAAGAATTACACCTTAATAGAAATAAATACAGAGCTTTACAACTTTAAAAAGGGATTACAACACATAGGAATAATAAAAAATCAAAAGGATCTAGAAGAAGTAATTCTAATTCTAAATAAACTAGAAATAATTGGAGAAAGACCCTTAAAGCACTGGGACGCCAATCACATAACCTGCAAACTAGACATAATTAACCCATAATACACGGTAAAAACAGTCTCTATAGAATCAACAAATGAAGACCTAAAGGAATTCGAAGATCAAATAAAAGAGTTATTAAAGTTAGGAGTAATCAGAAGATCAACATCAAAGCATAGATCAGCAACGTTCATGGTAAGAAATCATAGTAAAATAGTAAGGGGAAAAGCAAGAATGATTATCAATTACAAAAGACTCAATGATAACGACCAAATGGACGGATATAAGCTACCAGATAAAATAGAGCTAATAAATAGAATACAAGGAAGAAAGATTTTTAGTAAATTTGATTGTAAGTCCGGATACTGGCAAGTAAAAATGCATGAAGATAGCATAGAATGGACTGCTTTTACATGTCCAGAAGGACATTTCGAATGGCTAGTAATGCCTTTCGGACTAAAAACACCCCCCCCCCCCAATCTTTCAAAGGAAAATGGATAATATTTTCAGAGATTATAAAAACTTTATTCTTGTATACGTAGACGATATTCTAGTATTTAGTAACAATACTAAATAACATCTAGGTCACTTACAAACAGTCTTTAAGCTATTTGTAGACAATGGTATCATAATTAGTAGAAAAAAATGAATTTATGTAAAAACCTCATAAAGTTTCTAGGAGTAGAAATTGGAGACGGAAAAATTAAATTACAACCTCACATAGCAAAGAAAGTCCTAGGAATGCCAAACAAATTGGACAAGACTAAAGATTTACAAAAATTTCTAGGGACTTTAAACTATGCAAGGAATTTTATAAAAGACCTAGGAAAAATAGCAGGACCCCTATATTCAAAAACAGGAACTAATGGACAAAAGACCTTCAACACGCAGGATATAAAGTTAGTGCGAAAACTCAAACATATGGTTAGAACCATACCTGACTTATCACTCCCATAAGAAACCGACTACCCAATAGTCGAAACGAACGGAAATCTAGAAGGGTGGGGAGCAGTACTTAAAACAAGGAAAAATAAGTAAGGAGACAAAAAAGTGAAAGAATTTGTGCCTACCAAAGCTGAAAATATAAAGAAAAGGGAAACATGAGTAGTATAGACGCAGAAATATTAGCAATAATCTATGGCCTAAGTAGTTTTAAACTATATATTATCAATAAAGGGGAAATTTTAGTAAGAACTGATTGCGAAGCTATTGTAAAATTTCATCAAAAGATAGATGGAAAAAGTAGCAGTAAAAGAAGATGGTTAAATTTTTTAGATGCCACGTCAATATATAATATATCCCTAGAACATATCAAAGGGAAAGATAATTCGTTAGCAGATCAGCTTAGCAAACTCATGAAGACTAACTGTTTATTTTCAGCATGAGTACAGGGAAAGACAAAGTCAGGGTCTCCAGCTCAAGCAGCGCTACAGACCGAATAGACAAAGACTTATATCTCCAGACTTCACTAAAAAATACCTTGTTCAAACCCCAGATGAAATTAAATGAAGCAAGAATGAACACCTCAAGCATGGAGAGACTACATTTAGGAAGACAAAATTTAATATTTTACCCCCCATCCAATTTAAGTTTCAGAATCAAAGATAGATAGACCACGGAGATGTTTGATAGACAATTTATGGATAGCATATAACAAAGTGCCACGAGTCAATAGTTACTTCATCTCAGTAATAAATTCGCTAAGCCATTATTTTACAGAAAAAAATGAAGAGAAAAAATTCAAGTTCTATGTGGTAGTCCAAGGAAGACTGGCTGGAATTTTTCAGACATGGACGGAAGTAATAGACTCAATAAAAGACCTCCTCACTCCCCTCTTCAAAGGGTTCAATGACCTAAACGAAGCTTTGGATTACGCAAGGGGGACTCTTGGACCAAATTATTTTCTAAGTCCAGCCTTAAGACAAATCTCAAATCCTTTCCCACAATATAATATCCAGAAAAACACAAACAAAATAATATCTTGCGACCATTGCTCTACAATGACAGACGGCTTGAAAAGACAAAACCATACCATCGAGAGGCTCGAAAATGAAAAACGAAAAATGGCGCAACACATCCACCTTTAACAAGAAAGAATCAAAATTTTACATTTCGAAATCAATCAGACCCAACCATTTCAAACAGAAGATCATCCAAAAGAACAAATGAGTTCTCCATCTCGGTCTAAAATGGATAAGAAGGGTGTACATTCCCCAAAGAATGTAGAAGAAGCTATTGTGCCAGCTAAAGGTACATCTAGTCCCGTTCAAACGGTAGCGGGTAAAGACTTATCAAATCCGTTGATGGCTGACACTTTGCCAAAAAGTGTAAGAATATTACCAGCTAGTTTTAATATAACAAGAGCTACGAAACAGGGAAAAAGGACTAAAGGATTCTTGTTAAAAAGAAAGAAAGACAAAAGAATTGAACAAATGATACAAAATTCCGTCCAGAAGTTACTTAGTGAAAAGACCAAAGAAGTCATCAGTGAAAATCCAAAACTCAAACAAGAAACTCCAGACACAGAATATTCAGGAAGTAACAATTATGGAAGTGAATACAATCCATCCCTAGAACAATCTGCCAAAGACCCAAACGAAGACGACGACTCAGGGATGAGTTTCAACTCCATAGCGTTACACAACTTAGACACGTAGAAAATATGTAAGCAATAGCGAATCAAGAGAAAAGACAAAGAAAGATAGGTAAGCCATGACGCAATACACCACAAGTCTAAAGCTGACAAGAAAGAGGACAAAAAAATTTGGAAACGTCTTTCAAAGCCATGTGAGGATGGGGCCCAAAGAGCACCCGGCAGGTAAAAGAAAGACTATTCAACATTTTGAAATCCGAATTTCAAATTCGGAGAAAGACAACCTCGCCTATAAATACAAAACTATTTGCAAGAAGAAGGGACAGAGTGAAGAGCAAGCGGAGCACAGCAAAGAGAAAGAAGAATTAGTTTTACATTTTCCTTTCCAAAAAAAATAAGAGTGAAGTGAGTTTGTAAAAAGATTGTTAGTGTTTAGTTTCTTAAGTAACTGCAAAGTCACTCGGGGACTCCCGAAAGGGAAACCTCTCTCCGACCACTATCAATGTAAGTAGTTATGTGTTTTCTAGATCTTAGTAGTTTCTCCCAGTTTATGTACATTGATATATATATATATAGTACTATTGTTATGATATGATGTTCATACATGTACTGTTTACACTCATATAATGGGTCATTACTTACTCTTAGTAAATGGTTAATTTCCTACCCTCTTAGTAACAACGATGGATTAACCTGTAAATACCTAGGGAAGTTGAAAGTTCGCCATGGTTAGAGAACCGAAGGACGGTGTAACCCGGGGTTTGGTTAAAGAAGAAGTTGCTAAGAACATGGGCTAAGGAAAAGAGATGAACAGAGTAAAAAAAAAGTAAAAAAGTAATTTTGGGAGAAATTACGTAGATTTAGTAATAAAAAATTACTAAACTAGATAAGGGAACCAGAGGAGGGAGTACTGAGTAGGATTTTACAACATAATTCACAAACGCATATTTAAAACGACCCATTATATGGAAAACGTTATATCAAAATTTGATATCGAGTAAAAATTGAATTGTGATTATGTATGACAAAGAGCAAAATGTACTTAAAAGAAGATAAACTTTTTTACATATTACTTAATTGTTTGATGATATTTGCTAAGAGCCAAGTTTACAAGATAGGTACGTACATTTCATTTACATGATAAAAAATGCATGCTTCGTACGGAAGGCTAACTAAGGTGTAGTCTTAGTTATTGTGGTCTTTTGATCATCATAATATTGAGACCTGCTACATTAGGTTAGAGAAGAGGGATTAGTATTCATAAAAATATCAGATTGAAAAAAAGATTGAATCGCGATTAGTTGTTGCACACAAATATAAATACAAATTTGTCACTTTTTTTTTAAGTTTATAAAAAACACACATAAACCAACCATATCCTCAATAACGTAGCAAAAGATGGCTCTATCCATATTTCAAAAGCGAGAAACAAAAGTTTTTTCACTGGCGGTAAAATTAAGATACAAGAGTAAGTTGCACTTGTAAGGAAAAAAGTGGTCCATAAACAAAATAGTTATAAGCTAAAAATTAAATGTTTCAACTCCATTTTAAAAAAGATTCAGTTTCGAGCTTCAGAAGTACTTAACTACCTAACTTTCACTTAGCTATATTGCAGTACTAATGCAAAGGATTTACTCAAACCTTTGATGAGTCATTTTTGACCAAATTGTCAATTCTTTTGGTGGTGTTTCAACTTCTAATGAGGTTCCTCCTCAAGTCATTAAGGTACTAATTACTTTCTTTGAGTTTGATCTTAAAATATAAGAAGTATTTGAGATGATATAAAGGGACTAATGATTCAGGCCCCAATCGAATTAACCAGCACTATACTTTCTTTTTTGTTTTCTAAAACTGTGTCTTGTCTAATATCTTATTAGAAGTCCCCAGTCATTTTCCTTACTAAAGTCCTATTCAATTCAGCTTTATTTGTTTGTGTTTCAACTAAGAAAATCTTTTTCTTATCGATCAACTTGCATCGTATTATAGTTCACGACGTCTAGCTTGTTTTATCCTCAGTGTTTTTTTTGCAAAGCTTTGATCTATTTGTTTTGTTTTTATCACACATTTTTCAACACCACTTTTTTACCACTGGTTAACATATATTCACACATTATAATATTATAAACGTACTATATATGTACAAATCCAATTTCGATATGAAAAATATTACCTGCTAATTGGACTATTATATAGCCACGTGAACAAAGAATTACCCCGCAAAAACTGCAATCGCCAAGAAAAAAAATAGGGGAAAACAACAAAATATCAGTAATCAACTTCACAAATTCAAAAATTGCAACAATAAAATAATTTTGAGATCGAATAAAAATTACTTAGAAAGAAGGATCATCAAAGAGATGTAAATAATAAAATTTTGACATTATTCATTACAAAATCAAGGGATTCTTGTTCTCTAATGTAAACGAGGGAAAAAATCGCTAGATCATTTTTTTTTTTTAAATCTATTGCTCTGATGTTTTAGAAAATGAAAGTTGCATATTGTGGGCTGTCAGATCTATAATTTTCTATATTTATTTTATCCTTTCAATTCAAATTCGTAGACCCAACAAAGACCTAAAATTTAGAAATTTTTTGTAGTCCAAAAGATAATTCTACAAATTTGTATCTCAATCAAGCTTAATTAGAGACACAATAAATCGAAGTGAGACTTCTTTCCTTAGAAATTAGCGAAGATGAAGAGAATCCAAAGAAAATTAAAAAAATTATACAAAAGAGAGCAAATGGAGATGAAAGCACATTGAAACATAGACAGAAGTGATACAGATACAAAAAAAATGCTACATATCTATTGAAGGGATACAAGTACATGACACATAATATAAACTAACACATATTGATTATAGATTAAATGACCAGAATATTCTTAATTTAAAAATAAATTACATTAAGCATACATGTTGAAACTGTCTCTTCTATATAAGAGTAAGTTTATATATATATATAATTTAATTGAATTATACCATACATACTACTAAACAACGACATAAAATACCACTTAAAAAATTTGTGAAATATATATAATGATTAATTGCATATTTTGGTACAATTGCATACAAAATAAAAAGAGTGTAACTATTAAAGAAGAGAGAAAATATTTAGTGATTATTCAATTAATTTGGTTAATTAATGAAGTCACAGTATTCTGCCGACCCAATTGTACACAGTTGTGGCATCTTTTATTTACTAATTAATCACAGTAGTTCTTATTTTTATTAATCTCTCTTTAACGTGTTTAGTTTATTTAATGATCAACTATGGTATAGGTTTACACGATGCCTACCAAAGAAACCCTTCGTCTCTCAGTTCTTTTTCAAGAAAAAACTCTGTACTTTTTCAACAAAAAACACCTCTTCCTCCTCTGTGCTTGAATCCTTTGTACTTTTTCAAGCTTCTCCTCTATAGTCTATACTTTTTCAAGCTTCTCCTCTATACTTTTTCAAGAAGCTTTACCACCTCTAGATCTGAAGACGTCGCCGACAATTTTTTTCTTGGCTCCAATTAAAGTGTCCGGATCGTATTTACCGAATCCGACATGCACCCCGCACTCGCACCCGTTCCGGTGTCGCGTCGAGACGGATTCGCCTCCAAAAATGAAGAGTCCGCGCAACTTAGGCTATACTGGCTAATCCCAAACCAACAAAGTGTATTCATGTAGGGCAGACAAATCACTGATGCATCCATGATCGCCAATGAAGTTTTAGATTGGAAACTCAAAAGTGGAGAGTTTGGGATCTTATGCGAATTGGACATTAGAGAAGGCCTTTGATCAACTAAATTGGTCTTATCAGATCAACATTCTAAAACAAATGGGATTTGGTGATAGGTGGATTAGATGGGTTTTTTTCTGCATCTCAACAGTGATGTTCTCAATACTATTAAACACAAGTCATGTGGAATTTTTCTTCTCCCAAAAGGGGCTAAAGCACGAAGACCCACTATCTCTTTTCCTCTTTATTTTGGGTATGGAGAGCCTCTCCAAATGATGGCAAAGGCAAAAGAGCTACAATGGATCCAAGGGTTTCAGGTGGGCAGGGATCCTTCAACCTCAGTTAATGTATCTCATTTGCTCTATACAGATGATACTCTGATTTTTTGTGGAGCAGATAGTCAGCAAGTCTGCAACCTCAACACAACTCTCATGGTCTTTGAATCTTTTTCTGGTCTTCACATTAACATGATCAAGAGCATAATATACCTTATCAACGAGGTTCAAAACCTAGAGGAATTAGTTGACATCCTGATTTGTAACATAGGCTCCTTTCCTACCACTTACTTGGGTCTACCATTATGTGCAAAATTCAAATCCCCTGAGATTTGGAATAGAGTAATTGAAAAGATGGAAAAGAGACTAGCTACATGGCAACTTCAGTATCTATCTATGGGAGGAAGATTAACTCTTATCAACAGTGTTCTGGATAACATTACTTATTATATGTCTCTATTTCCAATGTCAAGCTCAGTCCTGAAACAAATGGATAGGCTAAGGAGAAGATTCCTTTGGGAAGGAAACAACCAAACTTACAAGTTCCCTTTGGTGAAATGGCAAAAAGTCACTCAGCCCAAGGCTTAAAGGGGATTGGGAATCAGGAACCTACAACTACACAACAAAAGTTTGCTCTTGAAGTGGCTTTGGAGGTTTGGACAGAATGAGGTAGGGTATTGGAGGGATATAATCAAAGCCAAACATGGCATTCTTGATCAATGGAGGCCAATGAGGAGTAGGGATACACATGGTGTAGAGGTCTGGAAACACATTAATTAGCAGTCTCCAGGATGACTTTTTCTAGGAAGTTTTTTTTAAAGATGGTAATGGACTCAAGATAAGATTTTGGCAAGACAAATGGCTTGGTGACACTATAAGCCACCAACAAAAATGCTACAATTGCCCAATACAGAGTAGACACCATTTGGAAGCCAGTTTTCAGAAGGAACTTCCAGGACTAGGAAATCAATGAACTCCTCTCACTACTACAGACTCGAGAGGAATGCAACCCTGATGAGCAAACCACAGACAAATTACTTTGGGGCAACCCCAAGGAAGGGATTTATACTGTGAAGGAGAGCTATAATTTTTGGTGTTCACAGAATGGCATCCTTGATGTTTTTACTTGGAAACATATCTAGAGAACTAGAAAACCTCTAAAGGTTTCCTATTTTATCTGGACATCCATTCATAAGCTCTGTCTAACTCAAGATAACCTTAGAAAGAAAGGGATCATCCTCATCAACAAATGCCACCTCTGTGGAAGTTTAATGAAATTGTCAATCATCTCTTTTTACACTACCCTACAACAACTGACTTGTGGAATTTTTTCCACTCTCTGTTTGGTCTTCAATAAGTTATGCCTTTCTCCATTAAAGATGCCTTTGCTAGCTGGATAGGCTGGAGAATTAACAAGACTTTGAAAAGGCTATGAAGGATGATCCCAACAGTTATTTTTTGGAGTCTTTGGAAAGAAAAAAATTGCAGAGTCTTTGATGGAATCTCAACTCCCACTAGGCTAAATGTTTATCTACTCTCTTCAGTTGTCACTTTCTTTCCCCGGTAAACAGTGTGGATAACTCTTTGAATTTTGTTAGTTCCCTAACTCTAGCATAGTAGGATTTTGGGGATTTCTTTTTTGGCAGTTTACAATTTTTTTTCTCAACTAGCTTCATGTTTATTTTGTTTTGATGCAACTCTTTATTTTCCTTGTAACTTTGCATCTCCTTGATGCCTTTCTAATACTCCCTCTGCCCCAATTTATGTGACTTACTTTCCTTTTTAGTCAGTCCCAAAAAGAATGACACATTTTCATATTAAGTAACATTTAAGTATAAAATGTCTATTTTACCCTTAATGAAATGATTTATAGCCACACAAATTTCTATTATTCATTTTATACCACAAATTTTAAAAGTCTTCCTTTCTTTCTTAAACTTCGTGCCGAGTCAAAGTACCTCACATAAAATGGAACGGTGGGAGTATAATTTAATTACTTCACCAAAAAAAAGACAAATTGAAATAGTGGTAGTAACTTTTAGTCAACAAAATAATTCCTCACTGGGTATGCTGTTTATAATCGTCGATATTCTGTTGGTTAGCATATTCATTAAGGATATCCTATGCAACATTTTTTATGTTTCTCTCAACTTTCAGCAACCTTCTAAAACTCAAGGTGGTGAAGTATTTTGAGTGTGCTTATTTTGAAAGCAAGAAATATACTTAAAAGAAGCACGAAAATAGTAAATTGTCACTTGAATAGTGGTTGGTCATGGAAGAATACTATGTTGGAATCCACAATCCCCCTAGAGTGATCGATTCGGTACTTTTTTTTAGAATGGTAAACTTTACTTCTATATATCCACAGGTGTACTACAACAAAGTGTAGTCCCCCATCACAAAAGTTATCTCGTTACAAAATCTTAATAAATCTAATTGCAGCCAGTCAATTGCATTAAAAACATCTTTTGTACTATTAACTACTTGTTTACACCAAAAATAGTAAAGGCCTAAGTTGTCCATCTTATCTTCTGTATGTTGCGCTTTTTGCCTTCAAAACATCTCTGATTTCTCTCTTTCCATATCATCTTCCATCTCTCCTCCTGTCTTCCTGTCTTCCTGCCTTCCTGCATTACCATCATTGTTTCAACTTCTTAGCACTTCTTTAATTCTCCCAAGTTTCACCCACCTGATCTTTCTCTTGTGGATGAACATTTGCCATAGCTGGTCTGTCCATTTACAATGCAAAAAGAGATGGTTGATTATCTTTATTTGTTCTTCACGTAGATAGCATCTAGAGTATAGGTTATGTTTCCTCTTGTTAAGGTTTTCATGGGTGAAAACTGCTTCCTTTGCCAATAACCATGTAAAGTAGTTTACCATATAAGGAACTTTGGTCTTCCAAATCATTCTCCATGGCCATCATATCTCTCGAGTATTTGTTCCTATCAAATCTTTGTAAATAGACCTGATAGTGAAATTACCTTTGTTATCCACCTTCCGCACCAAGCTGTCCTCTTTTTCTGTAAGGTTGAGATTTTGAGGGGTTGTGTTCTGAAAATATGCTACAAAGGTCACCTCCCAGTCATTTAAATTCCTTCTTAGATGAAGATTCCAACCTTGTCATGTCCATAGTTCAACCACAATAGCATCCTGGGACTGGCATAAGTTGTAAAGCTCAGGGAAAGTTTGCTTCAGAGGTCATTGTCCACACCATATATCCTTCAAGAAAGCCACATTCTCTCCATTTCTAACCTTGCAACTTGTTCTTCTTGAACTACTTGCCATAGCTTCCTGATGGATCTCCATACCTCCATACACTACAATTATAGGGAGTTGTCCTCTGTCATCCATTTATCCTGCATGCCATATTTTGACCTAATCACTTCTTTCCATAAAGCTTCTTCTGGGGATGCAAACTTCCATAACCACTTCATCATCAAACTTTTATTATGTATGTTTAGCTCCCTGATGTTTAAGCCCCCTCCTTTCTTACTTTCTAGTAGCTCCTCCCATTTCACTAGATGATATTTCTTCTTGTCTTCACTTCCTTTCCATATGAAGTTTCTCTTAAAAACATCCAGCCTGTCAATAGCACTGTCTGGGGTAGGAAAGAGTGACATCATATCCGAAGGAATAGAGTCCATTACACTGTTTACCAAAGTGAGTTTGCCACCTGAGGATATGTATTGGCTTTTCCATTGGCTTTTCCAGTTTGCCAATCTTTTATCACTTCTCTCTATCACACCACTCCATATGTTCTTGGACTTGCTCTTAGCTCCTAAAGGCATTCCCATGTATGTGGTTGAGAGTTCACCCACTTTTTTTTTTTGATAAAGTTAACTGGGATTATAAACAAAGAAGTACACCAATAGTGAACTCCTGTAGTAATTACATCAAAAGTATGGAGGGTTTACCAAAAAGAATCTAAACACCTATCTCCCTCATAAACTATCTAAGAATAGGGTGATGTCCCCCGGATCCTTGGGAATAGAATGGATACTGATGTTTGCGTAATCAACGACACAACTTTTGATGCAGTGTCTACGATCGTGCATTAGTATAATAACCCAACCAAGGGTTGGGGTCGTGTCCCAAGGGAGTGGTTTTGAGAATTAATAGAAAAATAAAATTAGTTCTAACTAGTCGTAGCTAAAGACATTAACAACTAGAAACATTGTAAATTAAAGGGGGTGACACAAAAGTGTCAAATATCAAATGGGGGTTTTGTCACAAATATAGCAAAAACAGTAAAAATAGCAAAGAAATCTATGAATGAGAGCGGATTCTTGGGATGTGACCGCAATATATATTGGTATAAATCATTGGGTACATGCTTTTGATAGGAAATTTGCAAGATAATAGTGACTAGGCTAAGCTTTAGATGGAAATAAGTTCCCTCTCGGGCAACTTACCCCGTTTCAAATGGGTTCCTCTCGGACACCCATTCGCCGCATGAAGGCCAGCCTACGCCATACCCCACTCACTCTCTCGAGTTGAGTGTTAGGATATGGGACTAGGGCTCACCCTCTCGGGCTGAACCTCATGTCGACCCACTCCTTAGGCCATCAGTCTAGCGGTCTTGGTTTCGCAACCTCTCTCTCGAGCAAGCCGAAAACACATGAGTGGTTTTGTATTTGCAACTACAAACCCATTAAATTAAACCACAACCACTAGGTGAAATCACCATTAAAATACATCT
>JAJOOR010017559.1:0-20562 GCA_036250505.1 Solanum acaule
GCGATTTTCGAATTTTGATACGGTTGCTCTAAAATTCGGGTTAGACCTATTTCCCACTCAATTTGACCCCCTGAATAAGAATATGAAGTCGAATTTCCAAAATCATGCACGGATTTCGAGATATATGGAAATTACAATTATAGGTGTTTCCGAAGCACATTTTCGGGCATTTTTTGGGGTCGTTTCACGTATACTCACACCATTTTTAACGCCCATTTTTGCATTTACAAGCCTTTATTTTTAAGAAACGCCCAAATTTCGCAATTTTCGTGTGTATTAGCCCATGGATGTGGCGCCCTGAGCATGTTTTTTTTTCTCAAAAAAAATTATGCGGACCTCCGTGATGAGTTAGGGAACATTCACGTATACTCACACCATTTTTAACTCTCATTTCCGCATTTACAATCCTTATTTTAAGAACCGCCCAAATTTATCAATTTTTCATGTGTATTAGCCCACGAATCTGACGCCCGAAGCACCAAAAATATTTTTAATCAAAAAACTTTATGAGGACCTCCGTAATGAGTTGGAAAACCTTCACATATGCTTAGACTATTTTTTAAACACCCATTTTCGCAATTAAGAACACTTTTTTAAGAATCGCCCAAATTTCCATTTTTTCATGTATATAAGCTCATGGATCTGGCGCCCAGAGCACCCAAATTTTTTTCTCAAAATAATTTGTGAGGACCTCCATAATGAGTTGGGGAACCTTCACGTATAATCACAACATTTTTAAATACCCATTTTAGCATTTACAAGCCCTATTTTAAGAACCTCCCAAATTATCAGATTTTTCGTGTGTATATTAGCTTATAGATCTGCCGCCCGAAGCACCCAAAAAAATTTACCAAAAAACTTTCTAAGGACCTCCGTAATGAGTTGGGAAACCTTCACGTATACTAACACCATTTTTTAACGCTCATTTCCGCATTTACAACTCATTTTTGACGAATCACCAAAATCCCCAATTTTCGTCTGTATTAGCCCATGGATCTGGCGCCCGGAGCACGTAATTTTTTTTTCTCAAAAAAACTTTATGAGGACCTTCATAATGAGTTGGAGAACCTCCACATATACACACACCATTTTATTAACTCCTATTTTCGCATTTACAAACCTTTTTTAAAAAACTTCCTATATTCTCTGATTTTTCGTGTATATTAGCCATGAATTTGGCAGGCAGAGCACCCACAATTGTTTTTTCAAAATACTTTATGATGACGTCCATAATGAGTTAGAGAGCCTTCAAGTATACTCACACCATTCTTTTAACGTCTATTTCTGTATTTATAAGTCCTTTTTAACGAATCACCCAAATTTCCGAATTTTTCGTGTGTATTAGCCCATGGATTTTGCACCCGGAGCACCTAATTTTTTTTATACAAAAAATTTTATAAGGACCTCCGTAATGAGTTGGAAAACCTTCACTTATACTCACACCATTTTTTAACGCCCATTTTTGCATTTACAAGCACTTTTTTAAAAACCGCCCATATTCACCGATTTTTCGTATATACTAACCCATGGATCTGGCGCCCGGAGCACCCATAATGTGTTTCTCAAAAAACTTTATAAGGACTTCCGTAATGAGTTGGGAGAACCTTCATCTATACTCATACCATTTTTTAACGCCCATTTCTACATTTACAAGATTTTTTTGACGAATCGTCCAAATTCCTCGATTTTTAGTGTATATTTTAGTCCATAGATCTGGCGCTCGGAGCCCTTAAAAAAAATTCCTCAAAAAATTTTATGAGGACCTTCGTAATGAGTTGGGAAACCTTCTCGTATACTCACACGATTTTTTTAACGCCCATTTTCGCATTTACAAGCTCTTTTTTAAGAACTATCAAATTTTTTGATTTTTCGTGTATATTAATTAGCCCATGCATCTGGCGCCCGGAGCACCCAAAAACAATTTCTCAAAAGTTTTTAGGAGCACTTTCTTAATAAGTTGGGGAACCTTCACGTATACTCACACCATTTTTAACGCTCATTTTCGCATTTACAATCCTTTTTTGACGAATCGCCCAAATTCCCTAATTTTTAGTGTGTATTAACCATAGATCTGGCGCCTGGGGTGCCTTAAAATTTCTTCCTAAAAAAACTTTATAAGGACCTCCGTAATGAGGTGGGATCCTCTACGTATACTCACAATATTTTTTTAACGCCTATTTCCGCATGTACAACCCCTTTTTGACAAATCACCCAAATTCCACAATTTTTTACTAGCCCATTGATCTGGCGCCCGGAGCACCCAAAACTTTTTACTCAGAAATTTTTATGAGGACCTCTTTAATGAGATATGGAATATTCATGTAAACTCACGCCATTTTTTAACGCACATTGTCGCATTTACAAGCGTTTTTTTAAGAATCGCCCAAATCTCCCAATTTTTTGTGTGTATTAGCCCACGGATCTGGCGCCCAAAGCACCCAAAAATGTTTGCTCAAAAAACTTTAACAGAACCTCCGTAATGATTTGGGGAACTTTCCTGTCTACTCAACTTATTTTTTAACGCTCATTTTCGCATTTACAAACCTTTTTTTAATAACCGTCAAATTCCTCAATTTATCATATGTATTAGCCTATGGATCTAGTGCTCGGAGCACCCAAACATTTTTCTCAAAAAACTTTGTGAGGACCTCCGTAAGAAGTTAGGGAACCTTCACATATACTCACACCATTTTTATAATGCCCATTTCTGCATTTACAAGCCCTTTTTAACGAATCGCCTGAATTCCCAAATTTTTTGTGTGTAATAGCCCATGGATTTGGCGCCTGGTGCACTAAAAAAAAATTCTCAAAAAACTTTATGATGACCTCCGTAATGAGTTGGGGAACCTTCACATATACTCACCTTATTTTTTTAACGCACATTTTCACATTTACAAGCCCTTTTTAAAGAACCGCTCAAATTTCCTGATTTTTCGTGTAGCCCATTGATCTGGCGGCTGGAGCACCCAATTTTTTTTCAAAAAATAACTTTGTGAGAACCTCAGTAAGAAGTTGGAGAACCTTCACGTATACTGACACCATTTTTAACGGTTATTTTTGCATTTACAATCCTTTTTTGACGAATCAACCAAATTCCTCGATTAGGCCATGGATTTGGCGACTGGAGCACCCAAAAAAATTTCTCAGAGAACTTTATGAGGACTTCTGTAATTAGTTAGAGAACCTTCACGTATACTCACATCATTTTTTTAACGTCTATTTTCGCATTTGCAAACCCTTTTTTAAGAACCACCTAAATTTCCCCAATTTGTCGCGTGTATTAGCCCATGAATCTAGCGCCCGGAGAGCTAAAAAAAATTTTCTCAAGAAACTTTACGAGCACCTCTAGATTGAGTTGGGGAATTTTCACATATACTCACACCATTTTTTTAACACTTGTCTCCGCATTTACATGCCCTTCTGACGAATCACCCAAATTCCCCAATTTTTCGTGTGTAGTAGTATACTATGAATCAGGCACCCGGAGCACCCAAATTTTTTTACTCAAAAAACGTTATGATGACCTCCGTAATGAGTTGGGTAACCTTCAGGTATACTCACACTTTTTTTAACTCACACTTCCGCATTTACAAGTCCTTTTTGACGAATCATCCAAATTCTATGATTTTTCGTGTGTATTAGCCCATGAATCTGGTGCTTGGAGCATCCCAAAAATGGTGTGAGTATACAATAAATTTTTTCGTGTGTAGTATATCATGGATCTAGCGCCCGGACCACCCAAAAAAAATTTCTCAAAATATTTATGAAGACCTCCGTAATGTGTTGGGAAATCTTCACGTATACTCACACCAATTTTTTAACACTCATTTTCGCTTTTACAAGCCCTTTTTTAAGAACCGCCCAATTTTTTCTATTTTTCATGTGTATTATTAGCCCATGGATCTGCCTCCTAGAGCACCCAAAAATTTGTTCTCAAAAAACTTTATGAAGACCTCCATAATGAGTTGAGGAACTTTCACATATACTCACACCAATTTTTTAACACCCATTTTCACTTTTACAATCCCTTTTTTAAGAACCGCCCAAATTTTCCTATTTTTCGTGTGTTAATTAATTAGCACATGGATCTGGCGCCCAGAGCACCCAAAAATTTGTTCTCAAAAAACTTTATAAGGACCTCCGTAATGAGTTGGGGAACCTTCACCTATACTCACACCATTTTTTTACACCAATTTCTGCATTAACAAGCCCTTTTTGAGGAATCGCCTAAATTCTCTAATTTTTTCATGTGTAGTAGCCCATTATCTGGTACCCAGAACACCCACAAAAAATTTCTCACAAAACTTTCTGAGGAACTTTCACGTATACTCACACAATTTTTTAATGCTCATTTTCGCATTTACAATCCTTTTTAAAGAACCGCCTAAATTTTTTGATTTTTCGTGTGTATTATCTAATGCATCTGGCACCCAGAGCACCCAAAAAAAAAAATCTCAAAAAATTTTATGAAGACCTCTGTAATGAGTTGGGGAACCTTCACGTATACTCACACCATTTTTTAAAACCAATTTCCTCTTTTACAAGCCTTTTTTGACGAGTCGCCCAAATTTCCTGATTTTTCGTGTGTATTAGCCCATTGATCTGGTGCCCGAAACACCTAAAAAAAAATTCTCAAAAAACTTTATGAGGACCTCTGTAGTGATTTGGGGAACCTTCATGTATACTAGCACCAATTTTTTAACGTACATTTTCGCATTTACAAGACCTTTTTTAAGAACCGCCCAAATTCCTCGATTTTTCGTGTGTAAGACCGCACCCAAAAAAAAATTCTCGAAAAAACTTTATAAGGACTTTCGTTATGAGTTAGGGAACCTTCACGTATACTCACACCAATTCTTTTAAGGCTCATTTCCACATTTACAAACCTTTTTTGACGAATAGCCCAAATTACCAATTTTTCGTGTGTATTAGGCCATGGATCTGGCGTCTAGAGTATCCAAAGATCTTTTCACAAGGAATTTATAAGGACAACCGTAATGAGTTGGGGAACCGTCACATATACTAACACAATTTTTTTAATGTTCATTTTGCGCATTTACAAACCTTTTTTTAACAACCGCCCAAATTTCCCAATTTTTTGTGTCTATTAGCCCATGGAAATGACGGCCCGAGCACCCAAAAATTATTTCTCAAAAACTTTAATGAGGGTCTCTGTAGTGAGTTGGAAAACCTTCACGTATACTCACACCATTTATTTAACACATATTTTCGCATTTACAAACCATTTTGTAAGAACCGCCCAAATTTTTCGATCTTTCGTGTGTATTAGTTCATGAATCTAGCGCCTAGAGCATCCAAAAAGAATTTCTCAAAAAACTTTATAAGGAGCTCCGTAATGATTTGGGGAACCTTCACGTATACTCACACCATTTTTTTACACTCATTTACATTCCCTTTTTGACGAATCGAAAATTCCCCAATTTTTCGTGTGTATTAGCCTAGGGATCTGGCTCCTGGAGCACCTTAAATTTTTTTCTCAAAAAACTTTATGAGGACCTCTATTATGAGTTGGGAACCTTCACATATACTCACACCAGTTCTCTTAATACACATTTCCGCATTAACAAATCCTTTTTCACAAATCGCCCAAATTTTACGATTTTTCGTATGTTAATCCATGGATCTAGCTCTCGGAGCATCCATATATTTTTTATCAAAACACTTTATGAGGACATCTGTAATGTGTTGGCGAAACCTTCACGTATACTCACACCACTTTTTAATGCTCATTTTCGCATTTGCAAGCCCTTTTTTAACAACCGCCTAATTTTCCCAATTTTTTGTGTATTAGCCCATGGATCTAGCGCCCAATACACTCAAAAAGAATTTCTCTAAAAACATTATGAGGACATCCGTAATTAGTAGGGGAACCTTCACGTATACTCACACAATTTTTTATGCCCATTTATACATTTACAAGTCGTTCTTGACAAATCTCCCAAATTCCCAGATTTTTCGCGTGTGTTAGCCCATTAATCTGGCGTCCTGAGCACCTAAAATATTTTTCTTAAAAAACTTTATGAGCACTTTTGTAATGAGTTAGGGAACCTTCACGCATACTCACACCTTTTTTTAACGTCCATTTTCACATTTACAAGCACTTATTTAAGAACTGCCCATATTTTTTGATTTTTTTTGTGTATTACCCCATGCATTTGGCTCCTGGAGCACCCAAATTTTTTTTCTGAAAAAACTGTAGAAAGACCTCAGTAATGAATTGAGAAACCTTCAAGTATAACACACCATTTTTTTAATGCCAATTTCTGTATATACAAGTCATTTTCTAAGAATCGCCTAAATTCCTCAATTTTTCGTATGTATTAGACCATTAATCTAGCGCTCGGACGACCCAAAATTTTTATCTCAAAAAACAATATGAGGACCTCCGTAATAAGTTGGGGAACCTTCATGTATACTCATATCATTTTTAACACTTATTTTCGCATTTACAAGCCCTTTTTTAATAATCGCCCAAGTTCCCCGATTTTTCATGTGTAATGCCCATGGATCTGGCGCTCGGAGAACCCAAAAAAAAATTCTCTAAAAATTTTATGAGGACCTTCGTAATGAGTTGGGGAACCTTTACATATACTCACACTATTTTTTGACGCACATTTTCGCATTTACAATCCCCTTTTTAAGAATCGCCTAAATTCCCTAATTTTTCGTGTGTATTTGCCCATGGATCTGGCGCTCAGAGCATCCCAAAAAAATTTCACCCAAAACTTTATGAAGACCTCTGTAATGAGTTGGGGAACTTTCTCGTATACTCACACCTTTTTTTTAATGTTCATTTTAGCATTTACAAGACCTTTTTTAAGAACCGCCCAAATTTCCTGATTTTTCTTTTGTATTATCCCAAAGATCAGGCGCCCCGAGCATCTAAAAAAAATTCTCAAAAAATATTAAGAGGACCTCTGTAATGAGTTGGGGAACCTTCACGTATACTCACACGATTTTTTTAACTTTGATTTTCTCATTTACAAGACCTTTTTTAAGAATCACTCAAATGTCCTAATTTTGTATTAACCCATGGCTATAGCGCTCGGGCCACCTAAAATAATTTTTTCAAAAAACTTTATGAGGACCTCCGTAATGAGTTGGGGAACCTTCATGAATAATCACACCATTTTTTTAACGCCCATTTCCGCATTTACAAGCACATTTTGACGAATCACCCAAATTTTTCTGATTTTTCGTGTGTATTAGCCCACGGATATAGCGTCCGAAGCACCCAAAAAATATTTCTCAAAAAAACTTTATGAGGACCTCCGTAATGAGTTGGAGAACCTTCACGTATGCTAACACCATTTTTTTAACCCCAATTTTCACATTTACAATCCTTTTTTAAGAACTGCCCAAATTTGATGATTTTTCGTGTGTATTAGGCCATGGATCTAGCGCCCAGAGAACCCAAAATATTTTCTCAAAAAACTTTATGCGGACCTCCATAAAACTTTCACGTCTACTCAAACCATTTTTTAACACTCATTTTCGCATTTACAAGACCTTTTTTAAGAATAGACAAAATTCCCTGATTTTTCGTATGTATTAGCCCATGGATCTAGCCCCCGAACCACCGAAAAAAAATCTAAAAAATTTTATGACGACCTCCGTAATGAGTTAGGTAACCTTCACATATACTCACACCATTTTTCAACGCTTATTTTCGCATTTACAAGACCTTTTTTAAGAACCGCCTAAATTCCTCAATTTTTCGTGTGTATTAGCCCATGGATCTGGCCCCCAGAGCACCCAACAATTATTTCCCAAAAAACTTTATAAGGATTTTCGTAATGAATTGAGGAACCTTCACGTATATTCACACCATTTTTGAACGCCTATTTTCGCATTTACAAGCCCTTCTTGACAAATCTCCCGAATTCCCTAATTTTTCTCGTGTATTAGCCCATGGATCAGTCGCCCGGAGCACCCAAATATTTATCTCAAAAAACTTTATAAAGACCTTCATAATGAGTTAGAGAACCTTTAAGTATACTCACACCATTTTTTTAACGCCCATTTTGACATTTACACTAGCTTTATTAAGAGCCGACAAAATTCTCCGATTTTTCGTGTATCTTAACCCATGGAACTGGCGACCGGTGCACCCAAAAGTTTTTCTCAAAGAACTTTATGAAGACCTCCGTAATGATTTGGGGAAACTTCACGTATACGCACACAATTTTTTTAACGCTCATTTCCTCATTTACAAGCCCTTTTCGACGAATCGCCCAAATTCCTCGATTTTTCGTGTGTATTAGCCTATCGATCTTTCGCCCGATGCACCCTAAAAAATTTTCTCAAAAAATATTATGTGGACCTCCGTAATGAGTTGAAAAATATTCACATATACTCACACTATTTTTTTCAACACTCATTTTCGCATTTATAAGCAATTTTTTAAGAACTGCTAAAATCTTCCAAATTTTCATGTATAATACACATGGATCTGGCAACATGAGCAATCAAAAAAAAATTCTAAAAAAACTTTATAAAGACATCTGTAATTAGTAGGGTAGCATTCACGTATACTCACACCATTTTTTAACGTCAATTTTCACGTTTACAAGCCCTTTTTTACAAATCGCCCAAATTTCCTGATTTTTCGTGTGTATTAGCCAATAAATTTGGCGCTCGGAGCACCTAAAATTTTTTTATCAAAAAACTTTATGAGGACCTCTATAATGAGTTGGGGAACCTTCACGTATACTCATACCATTTTTTGAATGCTCATTTTCGCATTTACAAGCCTTTTTTTAAGAACCGCCTAAATTTCCTGATTTTTCGTGTATATTATTAGCCCATGGATCAGGCGCCAGGAGCATCCAAAAAAAAAATTCTCAAAATATTTTATGAGGACCTCCTAATGAGTTGGGAACCTTCACGTATACTCACACAATTTTGTTAACGCTCATTTTTGCATTTACAAGAAATTTTTTAAAAAAACCCCAAATTCCTTGATTTTTCATGTGTATAATGCCCATGGATTTGGCACTCGGACCACCTTAAAATATTCTCAAAAAAAATTATAAGGACCTCCGTAATGAGTTGTGGAACCTTCACGTATACTCACACCATTTTTTTAACACCCATTTTGACGAATCACCCAAAGTCCCTGATTTTTCGTGTGTATTAGTCCATGGATCTGACTTCCGGAGCACCCAAAAAAAATTTCTCAAAAAACTTTATGAGGACTTCCGTAATGTGTTGGAAAATTTCAAGTATGTTCACATCATTTTTTAACGCTCATTTTCACATTTACAAGCCTTTTTTAAGAATTGACCAAATTTTGTGACTTTTTTGTGTGTATATTAGCCCATTGATCTGGCGCCCGGAGCACCCAAAAAAAATTCTCAAAAAATTTTATGAGGATCTCTGTAATGAGTTGGGGAACCTTCACGTATACTCACACCATTTTTTATTGTCCATTTCTGCATTTGCAAGTCCTTTTCTACGAATAGCCCAAATTCCCTAACCAATGGATCTGTCGCCCGGACCACCCAAAATTTTTTTCTCAAAAAATTTTATGAGGACCTCTGTAATGAGTTAGGGAATCTTCACGTATACTCACACTATTTTTTTAACACCCATTTTCGCATTTACAAGTCTTGTTTTAAGAATCACCCCAATTTTCCAATTTCTCGTGTGTATTAGCCCATGGATCTGGCCCCCGAAAAACCTAAAAAAATTTCTGAAATAACTTTATGAGGACCTCCATAATGAGTTGGGAACCTTCATGTATACTCACACCATTTTTAACGTTCATTTCCGTATTTAAAAGCCCTTTTTGACGAATCACCCAAATTCTCCGATTTTTCGTGTGTTGAGCCCATGGATCTGGCGCCCGAAGCACCTAAAAAAATTCTCAAAAAACTTTATGAGGACCTCTGTAATGAGTTGGGGAACTTTCACGTATACTCACACCATTTTTTTAACGCACATTTTCGCATTTACAAGCCCGTTTTTAAGAACTGCCCAAATTTCCCTATTTTTCGTGTGTATTAGCCCATAGATCTGGCACTCGAGCACCCAGAAATTTTTTTTTCAAAAAACTTTATGAGGACCTATGTAATGAGTTCGGGAATTTTCATGTATATTCACACCATTTTTTTAATGCTCATTTCTGCATTTACAAGCCCTTTTTGACGAATCGTCCAAATTCCCTGATTTTTTCATGTGTATTATTAGCGCATGGATCTGGCGCTCGGAGCACCCTAATATTTTTTCTCAAAAAAATTTATAAGGACTTCCGTAATGAGTTGGGGAACCTTCACGTATACTCACACCATTTTTTAACGCCCATTTTTTTGCATTTACAAGCCCTTTTTAAGAACCGCCTAGATTCCTCGATTTTTCGTATGTATTATTACCCCATGAATCTGGCGCCCGGAGAACCCAAAAGTTTTTTCTCAAAAACCTTATGAGGACTTCCTTAATGAGTTGGGGAACATTCACGTACACTCATACCATTTTTAACATCCATTTCCGCATTTACAAGTCTTTTTTAACGAATCGCCCAAATTTCCTAATTTTTCATGTGTATGCTCATGGATCTGGCGCCCGAAGCACCTAAAAAAAATTCTCAAAAAACTTTATGAGGACCTCCGTAATGGGTTGGGGAACCTTCATGTATACTCACACCATTTTTTTAATGCTCATTTCCGCATCTACAAGCCCTTTTTGACGAGTCGCCCCCGATTTTCCGTGTGTGTCAATGTGATGAAAAAATACATCGTAAAATGGTAGTCAAAGTTGTTATAGTTTGACTCTAAAAAAGGAACTATGACAATTAAAGGTGGACAGAGGTAGTATGGTATTTAGATTATTTTTAGAAGTATTTATTCTTAAGTATATATGGGGTAACAATATAGGTTTAACATAATATATCAGTAATTAAACGTTGAAACAATTAATAATTCTGAAAGTTTGTGAATATACATGAGCAAGAGTAAAATTATTATGAATATTTTCAAGTAATTAAATGAAAAAAAAAAGAGATATAATGCAAATTTAGCTATTTGTTTGAATGGCCTGAAATCCATATATTGTTCTAGAACAAGGAAAATGGGGGGCAAATTAGGATTAGTAATGAATTTGGACCAAATTTGCTAAAAGAAAGGCTACATCCAAGAAAAAACCTAATAAGAATAGTTGGAAATGTAATGAAAAAGTTTTTCTTCCTATGTCCATTAATTTCCACTGCTTGAAGTCAATACACACTATTTGTTTGTGCTCTACCTTTCTAGAAACAAGAAATTAGTCTAAGTTTGAGCAGTAATTCCTCCGTCTCATTTTAATTATCGATTTAACTTTAAAATACGAAATTGAGGATCGAAAATAGCATCAAAGTACCATTAAGGGTTAATCTGATACCTTTTCATTGAAAAAATTACGTTAGATATGTATATATGTAAGGTCCAAAGAAGAATTATGTATATATAATACATGTTAAACCTCCTAGTTTCTTCTATGTTTACCTCTTTATATTTTCAACTCCTTGATAAAATTTACGGTTCCATCACACTCTAGTGGGCCTCGAGAGAAGGGGGAGGAGACAGAGGGGAAGAACCCGGGATAGAGGGTGGTGGTAGGTTGGGGTAGTAGGATGGCGTGTTAGATGATAGGAAAGAGACAATTGATAATGTGAAATTTGTTTTCTCTACTTTTGCTTAAATAATCATCTTTGGTGATTTTCAAAGAATATCTTGTGCAAGAAAAGATACTTCTAAAAACATTTCGACTAACCAAACATGAAAATATTGAAAGAAAGAATATTCAAAAATATTTCCCTTTCATGCCAAACACATTCTTAGAGTGTAAAATAAGGTTAAAGTAAGTTGGACGAATTTAAAAATCACACACAATATTTATACTAAACCAATGAGTGTTGCCTTGAAATAAACTAAAAGGCACATTGGAGCTACTTCTACATAAGTACTTATTTGTTTAATGTTATTCAGAAAGGAAATTATTGTCACACAACAAAATTCATCATGAATTGAACATTCAGTATCGACGGTTTGAGTTGCAAAGTGCCGCTTGCTCAATATTATTTATATAAGGGAAAGGAATTTTAATATACCCGTTAATTTTGTCATTTAGAGTTGATATACTCCCCATTATGAAAGTGATTCATGTATATCCTTATCGTTATACAAATGGCTCACATATATTTTTACCGTTACAAAAGAAGCTCACATATACCCTTTATCTAACAAAAGTGAAAAAATTAGTTTTAAATTTATTGTTGTGACTTTAAGAAAAAAAAACTTGTAGTGTATATATATGAATCTTCTAACAAAGGTTCAAGGTATATTTTAATCTTTTTTATACAAAAAAATAATTTTTAACTTCTTTGATTAACATTATTAGAGTTTCTTTTTCTTCTTTTTTTTTTCATTCTTAGTGTAAAGAAAAAATTTAAAACTAATTTTTTGTTGCTATATTGTAATTTAATTTTTGTATTTGTAAAGTAAAATAAAAAATAAAGCATCTATAATAAATTTTACAGGAAATTAGTGAAACATAAATATTTTTGAGCATCAAAATAATAAATTTTAAATTATTCATTGAAGCAAAATAGTCAAAAAAGAAAAATGCATGTAATGTGGATCAAATATATTCATATGGATTTAATTAATAAATTAAACTAAAATTAATTTTTTTCATTTCCATTAAGGTAAAAGAGTATATGTGAGTCATTTATATAACAATAAAAATATATTTATGAGTAACTTTCCTAATAAAATAAATCAGCTCTAAATAACAAAATTATGAGATAATATAGACCCTTATCCCTTTATATAATAAGAAGAAGAAATCTATAAGCAAAAATAAAAAGCAAAATCTTTTTTTAAAAAAAAAAATTCTTCATTGAACTTGTCGACGTCCATCACCTACTTGATAGAAATATTACTTCATCTATCCCAATTTATGCAACATTTTTCAAATTTCGAGATTTTAAACAAATCTATCTTTGATCGATAATTTTTTCATCTATCTTTTAATTATTTTAATTGTCAATTATTGTAACTTATAGTACATTTTACGTAATTTATAAATATATAAATTTCATTTTTAAAAATTTCATGTGTAAATTCCCAGAGGGAGTAATAATGATATACAGTAATTCAATCATATTTGTTACCAAATAATATTAAATTTCAGACAACTTTAAAATCAACACAAACAAATAGAAGACAAGAGTAGCTTAATCAAAACTTCAAGATGCTAAATAGTTAACTGGATCCAGATGGATTCGAACCACCGTCCTCTCAATTGCATACGCATTGAGCGCTCCTCCAATGGCCGAGCTCTTGGATCTATCCAGTAATCAATATTTCAAATAAGTTCTATTCACCATTGGTCAATTATTTTTCAAAATGGAGTTGACTCATAAAAAATTGTAAAAAAAATATAGAATACTGTACCACTAAAATATACGATAGGCTTTAAATCCTCATCAACAACGTTACAAAGATAATGTTGTTATTACCATTTAAAAATTGCGACACACTACCCAACTATAATCAAGGTTGCCTAGTATAATAGGTTACCTGGCGACTATGTTCTGCATTTATTAGGTATTTCGAATTTAGGAGCAACACAGTTGAAAAGAAAATAGGGTTAAAAAAGGTTATCCAAGAATTGAACAGTAAAACTCACAAAATCCATACAACTAAATGTATTTTAGTTAGAATTCTTATGTGGCAAGTCTTTGATTTTGTTGGACTTTTTGGTTGTATGTAGCAAGTTAATGTTCATAAAAGGTGAGTTAAAAGCATAAATTACAGAAAAATAAGCGTTTTGTACTATAAAGCTATCTTAACCACATTGCAACAAAAACAAAAAACTGAAACCAAAATTACCTACTGGATGAAATATATATGATGGGTTTATAATTTAAATGTTCAAGGGAAAATTGATATTTCCCCTTTTACTCAAGAAAACAGTGAATTAATTAGTGACACAATTGAATAATAAGCATTACAACCTACGAGTGAACATTAGAGAACACATTACCTCAACAGACGATCCAGTAATCAGATGACAATATTTCCTTGTGGTAAACCTTCAGTGAAGAGAAATCTTAACTCGAACAATATACATAGCACAAGATGGCAAATATCCACACTATTCTGCCTACACAACGCAACTTCTCAAATGAGGCATAATAATTAGTTGCAACAATACTCCATCACAGATGGCCTGCTTCAAAAATGTACACATAACTTGCACAAATAGATCAAGGACAACAATAAAAAGGGAGACCCCCCACTTCTGCAGTAAGGACTGATCTTACTTTCTCTGAGAAACAGCATAGAAAATGTTTACAGCTTTGGATGACTGGTACCAAGATTCACTTATGAACTGGAAATCACAGACAGCCTCACCAATTCAGCCAAGGAACACTGGGAGCTGTCAAGCAAGTTTCCAATAATCATCCTAACACACTTGCAAGAAGCTAGCTAATCCAACAGACATCCCAACAGAACAAAACAGCTGACAATTGGGTTTGCTCACTGTGTATTCCAAGTGAAGATGGTCCAGGTAAAGAGTTGAGAAGTTCTACATAATATTTGATTTCAGCAGTAGTATGATAGCATAGCAAACAGGAAATTCCAAGTGAGTATGATCTAGGAAAAGAGTGCAAAAGTACAACATAATAATTGATTTCAGCATGGAGCAGATCCATTGCAGTATAACACGGCAAGATCCAGGTCAATCAATGATTTCACTTGAGGCAAATAGCTTAAACTCTCCAGCATGCAGAGAGAACCAACCAGCTGAGGAACAACCATCGTACAAAAGTATCTCAAGCCATAAACTTACTGAACCATACCACAATATACTTTCACCCTCTAGGATTACAGAAAGAGCTCAACAAGAGACTCCATTGAAATCCACTACTATAAATTATTACATCAAGAAAAAATTGCCAAGATAGTTCCACTGCCTTTAAATTTAAATAATAAGTAATTATGTATTGAAATTTTCGCAATGATGATAAATAAGTAACTGGCAATCATGTACCTTTTGCATTAGAGATAGATATTGATTAAACTACTGTTGATTTAACAGACTTAACAAAGACATTGAAAATGGATGATTCATCAAGTTAAAATCTAGTCTCATTTAATAGACCAATTGATCAGTGGCTTAATCGATCATAAAAGGGAGATCAGTATCTCAAACCCGAATTTTCAGATCGTCCAAATTGCAAAACCTCATTTGGAAAACTAGTTCACTCATTCCAGATATAACTGAGCTACAGATGTTAGTTAATTATTATTCGCAAACAGAGAAATTATCTTATATTTTTGTGGAGTAGATTGACTTGTATTAAACTGTTCCATTATTCAAAATTAATCATTTTGCTATTTCTTTTGATAAATAAATCAACAGTTATAAGTAGACTGAATTAACTCTTACATGTCGTAAACAATATTACTACCTGTACTCGGAGACAATTAAAGATTTTACGGACTACTATTGGCAAGGCTTATAGTACATGGAGCAAACATATGCTATGAAAGTTAAGTGTCAAAGTTAGTGAAAGGAATTCATAAGTGTACCTTTGGTAGGAGTGTGGAGCTGAATAATCCTAGAATTCGCCTGTCCATTGTTGTATTAAGAGTGCATGATATACCTATCCCTTGAAAAGGTAGAGCGCTGCTATAACTTGACAGATAACCAAACCATCGTTTGGGGACATTAACGCCAAATTTGATGAGACGTTTATCTGAGTAGATCTTGCAGACAATTCTAGAAAACAAAGAAGGGAGGCCAAAGACAAGACACAGAGAGGAGAGTCGGGCAAAAAACCCCGTACCATCTCCCCTCCAAACACAAAAGTCGCAACTTTATTAGGTTTTGT
The DNA here is from genome assembly GCA_036250505.1 of Solanum acaule. Lineage (NCBI taxonomy): Eukaryota > Viridiplantae > Streptophyta > Magnoliopsida > Solanales > Solanaceae > Solanum > Solanum acaule. The sequence continues at coordinate 15,902 of JAJOOR010017559.1, forward strand.
GACCTGCCATGCGAGCGCACCCGGCATGGCAAAGGCCGGTAAACAACAATAAAGAACCTCACATATCCTCTCTTTTCTTTACGGTCTCATTATTTACTCGTACATACGCATGCATATCAGTAAAACTATTGCAAATTTTCATAATTAAGCTGAGAATAGACAACAAATTAAACTATGATAACCTTATCTAACAATCTCAAGCTTGCCGATTACCATCCCTCGAAATCTAGCATAAATAGAACACCAGTGATATACACTTGCACCGAGCTCTACAGAGATACGGTAAAATCACCCGATGGAAGCGATGATAACCTGCATCAACCAGAAATACACAATAGATGTCAATAAACATAATTAGATCCAAAATTGTAGATAAATACCGTTACAATAAGCATAGCAGCTCACCGACAAAACTATATCCGCGAACAACGAAGCCTCAACCAATTGAAGGTCAAAAAATCATCTCAGATCACCGAGAACTCTCCTTGAAAAGGCCATACATCTCTCAATCTCGTAACAAATCCATCAGATCTACCCAATCTTCATCTAGCCAACAGCATCGTCCATGGTCCGAGCAATATTCATACCGACAAAACTCAGAAATGATAGATCGGCAAACGATCTAAACAAATCTGAATTCAGAACTATTTTGCAAGGAATTGATGTCCGATACAAGTCGAATCCATACTCAAACTGTAGATCGGCGAACGATCTACACGAATCTGCATACCGATTCAGAAGAAGAGAAATGACGATGAACAGATCTGAAGATGAAAGATATTCCGGGAAGACGAGAGAAGATGAAACTGGAATGCGAGTTGATGAATAAATGATGCGTTATTTTATAACGGGGTTAGGATGATCAGACGGTTGAGATTAAATGAACTGATAGATGATGAACGGTTGAGATGCGTTGACTGTGGCGTAGTGCTAAAGGCTGGCGATGAGTAAATTACGGAAATATCTATGAGGCTGTTGATCGCTGGTTTTTGACTAGGACAGATAATACGTGTTAAACAACATGCTTCACGTTATTTGTTTTTTGCGTGTTTGATATCTTTATTAAAGTTTGATTAAATTTAGATTAGTATTAAAAAATCGCGAGTCAAAGAATAAAATGCTCTATAATAAAAGTAACTCTATACTCAAGAAAATTTGAACCCAAAATCTCAAATTAAAGATAAAAAATACTTACTACTCTATCATTACTCTCTATGTTCCAGTTTATATCACTTAATTTTTTTAGTCAGTCCAAACGAATAATATATTTCTATATTAGATAATAAATTAACATTTAAATGTCTTTTTACTCTAACTTAAATGATTTATAGTTAGATATATATCTAATCATTTACTTATTTTAGACTACAAATTTCAAAAAAAAAATATTTCTTAAACTTCTTACGGAGTTGAAATTTATATAAAATAGGACAGAGAAAGTATTTCTTATTTGTACATGTTTCACGCTTATCGTTTCAGGTTTAAGAAATAATCAAATTCAAAATAATTGTATGCAAGTATAATTGATATAGAACTTTTTAATTTAACAACTTGATATTTGTTAGAATATATATATATATGACTTCTTCTTTTTTTAATCGGTGGTCCATTTGTAAAACTAATTGTAAATTACTTTTTAAAACAATTTGTAATTTACTTATAAGATAGGAACGTACTTACAAAATCACTTACTTAATTGTAAGAATTTTTGTGAAATTGTACAAATACTAAATGAATATTCATAATATAGTATTTATAATATTATTTAAAATTTACTAGAATAATAATTACAAATTCAGTATAATTTTAAAAATTAGGTTTGGGAAGACGGCGTATATGCAGATTCTACTACTTTGAGGTAAAGAAATTGTTTCGAAAGATTCTTGGCTCAAGTAACGAACATTACAGTAACTAACAGAACAATACAGAAGTAAAAAGGACACAAAATAATATGGAAAACTTAACATAACATACTAGAGGGGCAACAACCATAACAAACTAGAGTGATAACCAAAGCACAGTAAATGACAAGAAATAACAATGGTCGTAAGATATGCCAACTACGAAACAAATGCTACTACTATTGGTAAAAACTAAGAATTGAGAACATATATAATGCTGCAATCTATCCTACTAGAAAATAAAACAATTCTCAATTATCTACTAACTTTCTACCTTAATCCGCAATCTCCCTAACTTTCTATCTAAGATCGTGTCTACAAAAGATTGAAGTTGTGTCTTGTCTTGTCTAATCATATCTCTTCAATACTTTTTTGGCCTATCTCTAAAGCCCACCTCGACCAAACCTCTCACATCTCTTCGCACCTCCTTTTTACATGTATGTATTGTATCAATTTTGTTTCCCTCATCTTGTCCACCATGGAGGTCATTCTCTCCTTGTTCCAAACATCTTTATTCTTTCTCTTTATCTCTCCTAGTATGATTACACATTCACCTCAACATCTTCATTTTCTCCTCTCTCATCATGTAGCCATGCAGATTTTTAACTGGCCAACAATCTAATCCACAAAACATAATTGATCTATTCACTATTCTATGACACTACACTTTTCTTTTAAATTTATTATTTATTAGCATAACTAATTTAAATTTACTGTTCGTGATGTCCAAAAAGCACATCTATTAATAATTTCTTTCTTTTTCCAATGACTCGAAGCACCTCTAACTTCTAAGTTATCATTTTAAAAGATAATTTGTGTAACACAAATCCTTCTCGTAAATATTAATTCATTCACATATATGCAGATCATTAATGATTTTAAATAAGACATTAGTTTATATAGCATGAAGTACATAAACCACATAATTCATAATTCTTAGATACACGTAAAAGAGGAAGAGATAGTAATCTTATTTTATTTTTGCCAAAATTTGAACAGTTAGCCGTCTTAGCTCAGTGGTAGAGCGCGTGGCTTTTAACCACGTGGTCGTGGGTTCGATCCCCACAGACGGCGAGTAATATTTATTTTTTAAATGATTTTTCTCTTCTATTAGCATTGATGTTGGTCTTTAATTTGTATCAAGGATTTTTCTTTTGAAAATTGGAACCCGATACCTCTAATAAAGCATCAATTTTTTTTAATGTATATCATACTATTCATCTTTTTCTATTCAATCATTCGATATTTGAAGTACATAAAGTTCGAGAGGAAAAATTCTAATTAACCTCCTCACCACATCACTGATATTCAAATATGGAAATGATACTGGAAAACAAGATGGTTGAAATAAAGTTGTACATCATTTGCTTTGCTTTTCTCAATGCAAGAAAGCAATTGAGATATTTTTTGCTTTAGACGTCCAATATTTTAAATTTAGTGGTTCGACTAATTGAACTCATCAATTCAATTAATCTAAATTCGTATTGAACAGACTCACCAAAAGACTTATAATATGTTCGTCACTAAGAAATTCTTTATTCGTAATAAAAACTTACAAGTTACAAATAAAAGATAATTACAAATTTTTAAATGCAAAAAAGGTATAAAGAGAAGTCACATATTGTTTATTTGAAAAATACATTTGATAGCTAAAATAAGATATCAATGACAACATTGAAATGAGCTGACTTTGCTTTAGACACGCAAGTAAAGTATATGCAAATTGAAATGACAACATTCACAAATAATAAAGTAAAGAATAAAATCAAATTTGTGTAATATTTGCTTGCAGTATAAGTTTTTTTTTTTTTAGTATTGTTAATTATGTGTGTATAATAAATCAGAATTACTGATTTTAATAAACTTTGCAGAAACACGAAGTAATCAAAGTTTAATAAACCAGTAAGAATAGATGAACAGAAATTAATTGACAAAACTAAAATCTGTAATAAACGTACCACAATCTGGAAAAACAGAATCAGAAAAAGATCAAGCCCACTGAATGCACAGTGTCCCATTAAGGAAATTATTCCCCTCTAGTATCCGAGGTTTGATTTGGAATATGTCCTCCCAGGATAGAATGATCTCAATCACCAGTGTATTGATACCCAAAACGTTGGTGTCAGCGAACCACTCAACAGCAGTAAAGTACACGAAGAAATTTTGTGCAGAAGAAGAAGAAGAAATCAGAAAAATTCGTAAGGAATAAATCTGAAGAATCAATGTATTTATAGGCAAGAGGAACTGATTCCGAAAGGTTGCAATCCTTTCAGAATCCACACGACTATTCATGAAAGTTGCAACCTTTCAAACGGTCATGGCTGTTTCTGAAAGTTGCAACCTTTCAGAACAGTCACTGCGGGAAATTTAAATAAAACGGGAAAGATTTAAATTAAACCTCGATCGATCATTTTTCCAAATCCAAAACAATCACTGCGGGAAATTTAAATAAAACGGGAAAGATTTAAATTAAACCTCGATCGATCATTTTTCCAAATCCAAATCCAAATCCAAATCCGAAGCCGAGCGAGCGACGACGACGACGGCGCGAGGGGGGTCCCTCTTTCCAACCCTTTTAACAATTAATATGAGTGTTTCTATATTTAAACTCTCCTATTTTTCTTTCCACCACCGATGAGGGACAAATGTCTTTTCAATAAAGCATAAGAGGACTTTTCAAGTTCTCAACTTTTCAAGTTCCCAACTTTTTCCAAGTTCCTCTTTCATCTTCCCTCAATTTCCCATTAACTCTTGCTACAT